>CAJUYG010000218.1:258875-291997 GCA_910591675.1 Galerucella calmariensis | reverse complement strand
TTTTTTTTAATGAAACACCCTGTATATTTGCATATTCATGAAATCCTCTTAATGAACCGATTCCAACAAACTAAATAATGTATGGTCAACTATGAATTATACAGGGTTAAATTTTTATTTTCAGTTATTGAACACATACATAAAATACCTGATGTATTTGATTTTAATACATTAAAATAAATGCTCAAAATGTTCTCCATCTAGTTGTTGGCAATAGCACAGTGTCCTATAGAACTCCTCCTTAACTTTGTTTAAAGTTTGAGGTGAAACATTCCGTATTTCTGTAGTTATCCTGTCTTTGAGGTCTACAATGCTAGTTGGTTGTGTTGCATATACTTTGTTCTTGAGATAACCCCACAGAAAAAAATCTAACGGCGTAAGGTCTGGCGATATCCACAATAAGCCCAGGAGGCTGAGGTGGTACCGGCGAAGGGACGGCTCCTTAGAAAAAAAAATGTCTGGCGATCTAGCTGGCCACTCAATAGTACCTCTTCGTCCAATCCATTGATTGGGGAAGATTTCATCTAAATAAGTTCTTACCATTAAAGCATAATGGGGTGTTGCCCCGTCTTGCTGGAACCAAACAATTTCATTCGGTAAGCTAGGATCTATTGCGTTGGGATATAAGTTTGCCAACGCAGGAATAACTTCATTTCTAAGCATATTTAAATATTTTTCAGCTGTCAAATTTCCATCTATAAATATAGGACCAATAATATGGTCGCCTATGATACCGGCCCAAATGTTCACCTTTTGAGGGTACTGAGTATGTCTCACGCATCCAATTAGGATTCTCTGCTGACCAATATCTACAGTTCTGTCGGTTTACCTCTTCATTCAATGTGAATGTTGATTCGTCAGAAAAAAGAATGGTACCAAGAGCTATCTCATTTCTGTTCAGCTTATTCATCAATCTTTCTCAGAAATCCATTCTACGATCTGGATCGTCTTCTGTTAACTCCTGCACAAAAGTTAATTTGTAGGGATGAAGTTTTTCTTTATGAAGATACCTTAGAACAGTTGTATGACTAACATTATTTTCACGGGCAATTCGACGTGTACTTGAAGCTGGATTCTCTTCGACACATAACAAAATATCCACTTTCACATCATTTTCAACGAAGTGTGGTTTTCTTTTCAATGGTTTGACATGTCCAAGTATTCTGAATTGTGCATGAATTCTAGACACAGTACTTTGTGAAATATTAGGCAATTCGGGATACCTGTGATTGAATAAGTTTGCCACTTCAACTCTACTTTTGCAGTTATCCCCGTACCCGATCATCATTAAAATCTCACGGCCAGTTTTTCAATTTAATATAAAGTCTTTATTAAAATTTAATTGATGATTAATGCAAAGGAACGGTTTTTCAATGTTTTATTAGATTAAAAGTATCAATTAAACTTCTTGTTAGTTAACGTAAAGATGTGGTGTATTTTAAGAAATTAATACCTACTTACTTTTTCCGTCGGCCGTTCGTGGCACCGTTCGCCGCTCATAGAAACCAATCAAAACGATTTTTAGCTGTCACGTGTCTTACATCATAAGGGAAATGTAATTTGTTTACTTTTGAATTTCTGGTTGTTTTATTCGTGAATTGTGACAAAAAAGTGTTTTATTTCGTCTATATTGTGTTTTTGGTACTTTAAAATCGCCGTCAAACATGAATGTGTACTCTGGTGACGAAGAGCCTAGACGTCCAAAAACTATACGTCCTAGACCAATTTTTTTCGAGGAATACGACAATAAAGACTTATTAGACCGATTTAGATTAAGTAAAGATACGGTAGAACATTTATCCGAGTCATTAGAAGATATTCTTTCACATCCATCTGATAGGTAAATTTAAAAATTTGATGAGAGTCAGGGATTAAATTAAAATTATTTCATTTCATTTTTTTTTAGAAACGATTGACTCTCTTCTACTCAACAATTACTCTTATTTCTGAGTTTTGCAGCCAATAGGTCGTTTTTAAAAATATCTGGAGATTTTTGTGGAGTAAGTAAATCTGCCAGACAATTAAAAAAGTAGCACGAGCTATTTGTACTCTTCGCCCCAGATACATTATTATGCCTCAAACACCTAATGAAATAAGAGAAAGAAGAGAAAAGTTTTATAGAATAGCTCGATTTCCTAGGTGTCTTGGGGCAATAGATTGTACCCATATCCGTATTAATTCACCTGGTGGAGAAAACGCAGAAATATTTCGGAATCGTAAAAAAATGTTTTCTTTGAATGTTCATACAATCAGTGATGCACAGCTTGAAATTCAGGACATTGTAGTCAGATGGCCTGGTTCAGCACACGATTCGTATATATTTCGAAATTCTAATGTGCATAATTTATTTGAAAATGGACATTTTGGAAACAGTGTAATTGTTGGTGAATAAATTTTAGGTTAACTCTTGTTCTTCTTTTCTTTTAGCGACGATATTACCATAGAGAAAGTAAAATATTACTACATCTCTGGCGAAAACTTTACAGTATCTATTGCCAACCTTCAGAAAATATCCTAAATATTAAATTACTTAACTGATAATTAAAAGTTGTTTGAAAAACAGTACCTTGTTGTTAAGTATCTATTATTTTTAATTAATAGTTAGGTAATTGAAACTTAAATAATATATTGAAAAACTGGCTGTCAATTCGGTGAGTCTCAGTTAAATATTTCACTGTTATGTCGACAAGGAAAGAGTGTTTGACAAAGATTTTACTTTTTCAGTATAAACTGTCAACACATCAACAACTGACAGAATAGAAAACAATCCACATTATTTATCGATTTAAAACAATCCACATTATTTACTGATTTTGTCCAATTATTGGCGTTTTTAGGCAATTTTTAGGTATTTATGATAAAATTCATGGGCGCAGCAGGTTTTGTTTAATATACAAATACGTCTAATAATTAATTAGTTTAGATTTTTGATAAATCCATATTTAGCTAATTTAAAAAAGTACCAATATTTCAAGTGTAATAAATTATTAATTTTAAAATTTCACCCTATATAATTCATAATTGACCATACATTATTTAGTTTGTTGGAGTCGGTTCATCAAAAGAATTTCAAAAATATGCAAATATACAGGGTGTTTCATTAAACATTGTACATTTAAATTTATGTTTACATAACGCACAACTCAATTCAAAAGTTGACGTGTCTCGGCATTTTTCCTAATTTTCCAAAACAATGACATAAGTAAAGAATTTTATTCCATAAGTGGTTTCCACACTGTATAATATCCTTCTTGGTGTGCGTCATCGTTTGTGACGTATATCCGGGTTTTGGGTATTTCGTTTACTTCATTTGCTAACCTCAAATTTGATAAATAAAAACATTATTAATTACTAGCTTCTTTTTCTAACTGAAAATATTTGGGAACTTTTAAAATCTTTATATTTTTTCGTGTATCTAGGCATATTTTTGTATTATTTTAATAAATATAACAATAAAAATAATATTCACTTTTCGTTAATAATAATTGGCCGTAAACAACAAAGTACAGACCTGACTAGAACTATCAGTGGGGAAAAAGGCGTAAGACACATTGTCGCTACGAAAGGTACGTCTACATCCTATTTTGAATGTTGCAATTTTTTCCGATTGATAGGTCGCGCTTGCGAGCAATCTAAACAACAACTAATCAAATTTTAGAGTCAAAGATTAATTGTAATACATTTAAACGGTTCATTATTGTGATATTTTGATTAGGATTAATCACAGACCTGCCTTTTTTTCATTTTTTCCAACGTAATGTGTTAGAAGGACATTATCAAACGATGATGCACACCAAACAGGTTATTTATATGAACTCTACCTACAACAGTCAATTAAAATGTGTAACTAATTACTAAAAACGGTTTCTTTGACACTTCTGGTGAAGAAGTTGTGTAGACAAAACCAAAATTTGACAGAACGCCACTACAACTCTTATAAAATTCCTTCTGTATGTTCCTTGTGGTATATTATTCATTCTTTTTTTAATTTCTTGGGAAATTAAACCACAATATTTTTAAATTCTTTATTTCAACGTTTCGGTAGCGTTCCAGCTACCGTTGTCAAGAAAAAATAAGTAGAAATTAATTTTTATCCCTAACTGACACAACAGAAAAAATTTGACAACTAGACAATCAAAAATTATTTTGAAGTTTAAGACTGCAAAATTTTGTTATCAAATTTTTATTAACAGGTTGACTGCCACGGCGGTCGTATACGACCGACATGTAAACATGCCAATATGCCATGGCGGTCGTATACGACCGCTATGCACCATATAAAACTATCGATCCTCATTTGCCAGCGGTCCTATCTATAACGTTTTAAGGTACGGTATACGACCGCTCTGGCCTACGAGGCTCGCATATCACTGCGAGTTTTGGAATTGTCGAAAAATTATTGAAAAAAAAACGGCATATTTTATTTTTTACGACCGCTGACAGTTTTTTTTGGAAAACTGCTATTATTTTGATGAATTTTGTACAAACATATAGAACATATCTTTTAAAAGGTCATTTTTATAACTATTCTTCCCTTGGCGTATGGGTCATTTTTTATCGTTTATATATGGCAGTCAACCTGTTAAGGTCCATTCATAGTAGATCATATCTGTGGCAAAATGTGAAATGAAATATTTCATTTTATGACATTGTGGTTTAATTTCCCAAGAAATTAAAAAAAGAACTTATAAAATTCCTTTGAATCCAATAAATTAAATATGCATATAAATAATAAATATAACAATACAACCTAATTTTCTTTTTATAACCAAAGATCAAGTTTTAAGTATCTTTTAGACTGCTTGGTATCTGTATCTGTATCGCGGTTTTATTACACATAAAAATTTTTATTTTCATCTTTCACAAAAAAAAACTTTTCATCATGATTTTATTACATTCTTCCTTACATTTTCATCTCAAGAATACTTTTGTATTTATTATAAAATGATAAAGTTTTCTTTTTAAAAGTATTTACACTGAATAGACAAATATATTTACCAAGTAATCTTTCAAAGGAGTTAAAATGTAAATTAAGTATCCAGTTGCTGGATGAGTTCATTATACAAAAAGAGAGTGGCCACCATTGCAATTAATTACATTTTAATAACGAGATTATTACCTTAAGAATCTTTGAAGATATTTCATTTTGTTCAGCAACACTAATTTCACAAATTTGCATAGTTTTTCGTACCGTAATAACGTTTTTTACATGATAATTACAATAATATAAAACCGAAGAAATATAACGAGTCATCCACGTCGCACAAAACTTAACTAAATAAAATTGTTAACAAGTCTGACTCAGAGTTTTGATTGTCATAGAGCAACTACGATATCCACAAAAAAATAGTGAAATAGGTACTAGTTTTTACAGGAATGTGTTCAGCTCGTTGTAAATATTCAACGTTAAAATTAATATGAAAACATTACAGAATGTCCCAGAATTGGGAAAAATATTATAAGTTTCTGATTTAATTAAATAAAAATATTGGGAAATAGAAAACATGTATGTACAGAGTGATTCATTGCTGCTGGGACATAATATAGACATTCAAGAATGTTCTATAATTGAAATATTTAAACCACGATTACTTGTATGTACATAGTATACAGGGTGATTCATTGCTATTGGGACATAATATAGGCATTACAGAATGTCCCATAATTAAAATATTTAGAGTACGATTACATAAATGTACATAGTATACAGGGATATTCATAACAATTGGGACTTAAGACAGAGACTCAGACTGACAGAGTCCGAATAATGTGACCTTAATCTATGTTGGGATAGTTTTGATCATCTCGCATAATTTAAATTTCATTTATTTAAATTTTTTCGAACCAATTTTTAAGTCTCAAACGACATTATTATAATTTATTCACGATAAATTAACTCTAATGTTAAAATGTCATATACCTGGAATTGTTATTGTCACTTTGACATCGATAAAAAAGGTGCATCCTTTTTTATCGGATAAAAACTTCTCTTCCTCAATATTTAGTAAGCGGACATCATCAATTAAGTGTTGGCAAAACTGCAAAAACTGTCAATTAGTCTGTCAGATTTTTGAATTTTAAACATATATTGCTTTTATTTTGAATCGGTGTGGGTTGTTAATTTATCTTGCCAAAAAACGCTCGAGTTTTTCTTTTATCAGATAAATTTCTCTTTAACTATTGGATAAAATCGCTCCACCTTCGGTGTCGCGATTTTATCATGTCAGTTTTTCTCGTAAAATTATTGATTGGCAAAACTGTTTCGTTGCAAAGAGAAATTTATCCGATAAAAAAAAGCTCTTGTGTTTTTACTGTTGATAAAATATTGTGATGATGCCAATCTGTAGTTTTATTCTTTACTTAAGGAAAACCTAACCTAACATTAAAAACATTCAATCATTCAAATAGTGAATACTATTACCATTGTCTATATTTCTTTTCATAGACAATGCTATTACTTACTTCTATTACAGCAGTAAGCGGGAGAAGCGGGCTACACTTCGGAATTCTCGTTCAAAATATCTTAACAAAGATGTAACCATCTGTTGACATTTACTGTTCAGCTGCTCCGGCATTTTATTAACTACACACTGCCAATTTGTCTAAATAATTAGTTATGAAAATAACTGTTTTTTATTATTAAAGAAACAATGCCAACCCGTTAGCTGTAAATTGCCAAGGCTGTTGAGGATAAATTGTATCTACGGATGGTTTGTTGCTGCGACTCATCCAGGCATAGGGGAAACGTAACGTGTTGCCAACCTGATTGACAATGACAGCAATGTCAGGGCGGAGCAGCCAATAGAAATTTTGGGTTGGTACGACAAAATCCACCAGAAAAGTTACCAAGTCTACCAAGTCGTAGCGACTTCTCGCTCGAACATAGAGAAGGCTTTAATTCATGCGACCGACGCGCCCAACGACAAAAAACTCCAAGTTGCATGCAACTTTTTCGAGTTGCAGAGTCAACTCGCACCGTGGAAAATGGACTTAACGACATGACTTTTACAATTTGTCACTTGATGACTTTAACGTTTCACGTCAGTTTATTCGGTAGCCGCAAAACACTTATGTGTCACACATGCAAGAAACGCTTTAGCAGCCTTTGTGGCACAATATACTATTACGACTTTTCATTTTTGTTATCAAAATTAAACCAATAACATATCAGTTGAATTTCTATAATTTTTTTCTTCTTTTCAGGACGAACATACGATCCTACGATCTTGGGCGGTGAAAGACTTCGCCCCGAATGTCGCTCAATACGTACAAATTTTCAGACCTGAAAATAAGCTTCATGTGAAATTTGCCGAGTTCGTAGTTTGCGAGGATGAATTCAAATATGCTTTGTTAGCCAATAACTGCACCTGTCCCGGTGCTTCTACGTTGGTAACGCTGTTATTGCATACTTCAAGAGGGCAGTAAGTATTCAATATCAATTTTTTTGTACAGTTGAATTTATACAGAGACACAGGTACACAGTCTGTTTTCGCTCCTCACCTAACCCATAGATCATGAACGCACTCTTTATGTCATCAGTCATTATTGGTTGAGCGCGAATTTTAAACTAATGGCATTTCTATTCAAATAATTTTATCTTGGTGGGAAGTTTCAAGCAGCAAATATGTTAAAGGCAATCTCCCGGATATACAAAATTATTTTGCACAAGTTTTTGTTAAACTAATATACCTGAATTATCAAAATATTTGAAAAAAAAAATTAACCACTAATAGAGAAACTCAACTTCTCTATTAGTGGTTTTTTCTATTGTTTACCTAGGTCACTAATGGAAAAGTTAAATTTTTTTGAGAATTCATGGATAGTAGTTCAACAAAAACTAGTGCAAAATAATTTTGTACACCCAGATCTTCTCAAAGGTTCGTGGCAAACAGAGTTGGCGTTTGGCAAAGTGATGTGTCTCGCGTATGGAACTGGTATCTCCAGACCAATTCTCTTCGTGAAAGACCTAGAAGCGGTAGAAGGCGAGTTACTAATCAGCGGCAGAACCGCTATATCCACTTTACTATCCGAAGAAAGCCGACCATGGCAATACCAGCACTCCAAAGAGATATGAGACATGCGTTGGGAGTTCAAGTATCGATCTCGACATTACGAAGACGAATACTTGCGACAGGTTTGAGATGTCGCCGACCAATAAGAGTGCCCAGACTACAACCTGAGCACAGAGTTCGCCGACTACAGTGGGCTCAACAACACGCGGCCTTGCCTGAAGAATTTTGGAATTCGGTGTTTTTTTCCCGACGAGACAAGGATTTGTTTGGTACAAGATAGCCATCGAATACGTGTGTGGCGGGATCCAACGAGAGTTGCTCAGCTTGCCCTTGCTCGCCCCGTGTCGCCCTTCAGAGGAGGAAGTGCTATGTTTTGGGCTGGTATCATGTTAAATGATCGCACAGAATTAATTCATGTGGAGGGAACGATGACTGGTGATAGGTATCTCAGAGAGATTCTACATCCTCACGTGAGACTATGGCTCGCAGCTGTTGGCAATTCCTTCGTTTTTATGGACGATAACGCCCGACCTCATCGGATCAGAGCTGTAAATGAGTATCTTGAAACTGAAGGGATCAATCGTTTGAACTGGCCTGCCCTATCTCCTGACATGAATCCCATAGAACATGCTTGGGACATGCTTGCCAGGGTAGTGGCAGCACGCAGAAATCCACCCAAGAGTGTACAAGAGCTTGTTCATGCGGCCCAAGAAGAATGGCGAAATATTCCTCAACAGAATATCAATAATTTGGTAAACCGCATGGGCAGGCGACTTCAAGCTTGCATAAATTCTAGAGGTGGAAATACTCTTTATTAAAAGTTCTCATGCAGGTTCTCACTTAACCTTTTCTTTGAAAGGAATCAATTTGTATTTAATTTATTCAATTTCTAAGAATTCTTTTTATGTTTAAAGCAAGTTTATTATTGGATAATAAAAATTTTTGACAAATATACACGTTTTTTTATTGAAACTAATTATTTGATTAATCTCTGATCCATTTATGATGAACACATTTTTTTTTTTCGGAGATTTAGGGTGATGCAAAACTTGAATCTATGTGTATATCGAAGGCTGACAGGTGTTATGTTATCTATGGCTGACAGTGTACTTGTCAGTCAGACGACGGGGTAAACACTTCTCGAGGTGCGTTTGTAAATTATTTTTAATTTTTGTCTAAAATTTGGCTGGTAGTGGAAAAAATTGTATACAGTGTCTCTACTTAAGTTGGAACCATATGGAAAACTTTTTTATTAATGGTTTTATGAAAAAAAGGTATTCCTGATAAAAAGTTCGGCATGGTCCAAAAGTTGAAATGCAACTATCAGATATTAATTTTATTAGGCAGTATACGAGGTTTGTTAAAAAATTTGAATTTTGTGCAAGAGTAAAGTATCTTTATTTTTAGCAATTCAGAAAAATGTTATGATGTAAAGTTGTTTTGAACTAAAAGTTATATTCAAATCTGCAATTACACCCATTTATTATGAAAATGCAGGTTTTGTGATTATTTTCTGCACTCTGATCCAAGGAAAGTTGGTTGAAGACCCATTTTTTACATGAAATATAATATTTTCCTATGAGGCAACATTTTCACCAAATGGAACCGTCTCATCACAAAATTGTCGCTGGTGGTCTAACAGTAATCCAAACTTTGTAATAAAAACTCGGAACCAATATTCTTTGAAAAATAACGTAAGGTGTGTACAAAAATAAATTAGTTGGACCTTTTTTTTCGACATCCCCTAAATGCCGTACATTACTTACAATTATTAGAAAATCAAGTAAGTGATTTTTTGCACAACCTTACGTTACAAGAACGTATAACAATTTGGTTCCAGCAAGACGGTGCTTCCATCCATAGTAAATTAAACGTTAGAGTACTTCTTGAAAATATGTTTCATGGGAAGGTGATTCACAGGTATTCAGATCTTTTTTGGCCTCCGAGGTCTGCTGATTTAACTCCCCTTGACTTTTTTATGGGGTACTTGAAACAGCAGGTTTATCAGCGAGGACCATTTGATGATGTAGACCATTTGGAGAGGATTATTTCTGAAGAATGCCAAAAAATTACTCCAAATATGACACGGAAAGTGATACAAGAGTTTGACAAAAGAACAATTAAAGTTTTACAAAGAGAAGGTGGATATGTCGAAGTTGTAGGACATTGAATTATGTTTGTTTATTTTTAATAAATATTCTTTGTAAGGATTTTTAAATTTCTATATTAAATAATCATTATGCATTCATTACGTACCCATGTGAATTGCAAAGTGGTCCAAAAACAGTAGTGAATACGGAGGTTATCATATTTTTAACAGATAAGAGAGATAAATTGTATCCAGCCAGAATAATTAATATGGAATTATTGGTAAATAATTACAAAACCTGAATTTTCATAATAAATGGTTGTAATAGCATATTTGAATATAACATTTAATTCAAAACAACTTTACTTTATAACATTTTTCTGAATTGTTAAAAATAAAGATACTTTACTCTTGCACAAAATTCAAATTTTTTGACAAACCTCGTATACTGCTTGAAAAAATTGATATCTGATGGTTGCATTCCAACTTTTGGACCATGCAGAATTTTCTATCAAGAATAACTTTTTGTTATAAAACCACTAATAAAAGAGTTTTCCATATGGTTCCAACTTAAGTAGACACACTGTATACACCATGGTGGTGAGGACATTTATAAGCCTCGCACCTTGTTACGATTGTCAATAATAACAGTCTTGACCACCTTGGTGTATAATATACCATATATATCAACTGAATTCGTAATATCAAACTCCTTTTGTAAGCCATTGTACGAGATAGAAATATAATAAAGCTGAATTGATATTTCTCAACGACCGAAACCATGAAAAAAAAACCTCACCATTTGTCGTATTTTTCGCGTTAGCTTCGTACTTTTGCCATTTAATTTGACACGAACGAAAATCCCCAGTCTCGACTTTTACAATTTTCAGTGATTTGCCGGTATTTTTTCCCAATGACGGGTCAACAATCTGAAAGAAAATCTTTTCGATTCCTTTTTGTTTGATGACCTAAAGGTCACACACGTTGAACGAAGACAAGTGAAAGTATAAAACTGAAACTACACTCAAATGAATACAGAATATTATATTATGGTATAGATTAGATTAGAATTGGAGTGACTCTTTGTCCTACCCCACTGTGACCTTTGCATATCTATTGTGGTCCTCCCTATATTAAGGGCTCGATATCCAGCTTTATTCTCCGAGTAACTGAAACCGCACCCTTCGCACTCACAGAGTTTGTGCTCTGCGGCTTCGTCTTCTTCCTGACAGAACCTGCATAGGCTGTCATCTGCTAGACCAATTGTGTACATATGTTTCCTCAGCCTACAATGTCTGGTAAGCATTCCCACCATCATCCTCGTCGTTTCTTGACTTTGACATAGTGGGTAGTGTGACAGTTTGACCGAAGGGATTTTAAGGAATAATTAAGCGTGCCTTTGTCCTGGGGTTTCATAACAACAGCGCAACGCCTGGTTGTTTATCCATTTGTGTATGCTCTCTTTACTTAGGTATTTGGCGATTCCACAGAAAGGTTCTGGTCCTATCACGACCTCCGTTGCTTCCTGCTCGGCTAGTTCATTGCCTTTTATTCCTTGGTGAGCTGGTACCCAGGCTAGGGTCACTCTATTATGACTGCCTAGACTGTTGAGAGCCTTGCGACACTCCCACACCAGATTTGATGTTATCCTATATGAGCGTATCGTCTTTAGTGCTGCTTGCCTGTCGGAGTAGATGAATATTCTTTGGCTATCCACCTCAGTCTTGTCAGCTCTTCTGCACAACATTCCACCGCCATCACCTCTGCCTCAAAGACAGTAACATGTTTTCCTAGGCATAGAAAGATCGTTATCTTCTCTTGTACCCCATATATGCCGGCTCTTACTCCTTAGTCTGTTTTAGAGCCATCAATGTACCAGTCGAGATTCGCTGTTATGAGAGGCCCTGCTTCCCAGTCCTTTCTCTCTGAAAAGTTATAATAAGTAAGGTAATATTTTGAATTTGTCCTTGCGTCTTTATTCTGGCGCCCGGGATCAACTTCACCCTTCATTTCCGTTACCGATTTTTGTAATATTTATGAAGAAAACTATTTAAACAATTTTGAAAAGAATCATTATTATTGCTATTACAAATAATCAGAAATTCTTGTTTATCTGTCATTTAATATTATTTTTATAGAGAGGGTCAACAATCTCAAGAAGAATGGCATCGGTTGTATGGAAGATGCTCCGGAAATGAAATTTATCATATCAAATTAGAGGATAGTAGATTTTTTGGAGAGTACGAAGGAAAAAGTTTCACTTACGCCAGCTTTCATTCGCATAGAAAGTGAGTAACTGAATTTTTTATATTATAGGAATCCTTTATTTGCAAAAATTTCTATCTACAATGGACGTAAGATGAAATTCGTGTAAGGGGAAACATTGATTTGTAAAAATTACCATTTACCAAGGGCGTGTCATACAATTTTTGGAAGGGGTTTGTTTTTTTTTGAAAATTTTTATTTACCATGTTTAAAATTGATATACATATAAGGGATTAATTTATTTGTTTAGACAATTTTCTCCCATCATGAGCGTATCACAAAATTTTTCGAACGGGTTCAATTATTTGATAAAGTTTCCATTCGCTATGGAAGTAAGAGGTTCCTTTGTTTTTGTTTTTCAGTCTCTTTATTATCTACCAAGCGTTTGGTACGAAGTCTTCCGTATATTCTTTTTAAGTGGTTCATCGCCAAAATATTCATTTTTCGAAAATAAGATAAGCTGCATATCAAAAACAGTGTTCAATGGAACTCCCTTGATTTTACTTTGTGTTTTTTATGAATATTGAATTTGCTTTGGATGTCATAACATAACTACAAGCGTAGTCGGTGTGAAGATAAAATTCTCGGATTTGGATATTCGATTTCGTGCTCAACAAAAGAATCTTCGTATAAGATAAAGACATATACTTATTTTTAGGTACAGATATTCAATTTTTATGTAGCTTTGATTCATGCGATTATCAAAATCATTGGAACTCGTCAATTATTCATTAATTTCAGCGGGTTCAATAGGTCGATAATATAAAAAAAAAGTAGAACGTGTCGCGGGACACACGGTAAGAACTTTAGTTCCTTTTAAGCAAAAATTAAATGTAATACATCTGACGTTATAGATAAACAATTTGCATATTCCTAGGTGGTCGAGTAGTAAGCAAACTAGACTCTCACGCGGTAGACCCGGGTTCGATTCCCCGTGAAGAAATTTTTTTTATTGTTAATTTTATTTTTAAATAATTATTCTCCTTGATATTAATAACGACAACAGGTAGCCGTTTGAAATATTTAGCAGAATATTAATTATTATAGATAATGGTACGGTACCCTCCATGAGGGAGTCTGACTGGCAACATCTACTTATAACAGCAACGTATATTTATAAAGGGAAACCGTAGCATTATACAAGTTGGACATTTAAGAACTGTACGTTTACCACAAAAAAATTAGTGGAAACATAAAATTGAATTGTTAAATTTTCAATTTGAAGTTATATTACAGTTTATAGGAATTTTTATTTTCTAGATTTTTTTCTTAAGTGGGTCGTAGAAAAAATATACTGTTCGACTCGTGTGAATTTTCCATATCGCACTTGAACGATTGAGCACTCCGCCTACGGCGTCGTGCTCAAACTTCGTCCTCGTGCGATATGTCCATCATATCCACACTAGTTGCACAAACTACTATTTCTATCAAAATATGCCCTTTTACATTTAAAAACAACCTGCCAAATGTCAAATCAATTTATCCATCCATTTTAAAGTTATCGAATTAAAACATTCAAGTTTTCAAAATTTCAACACCCTGTATTTCGAAAAGTAAATGTGCTAGACACCTTAATCCTCATATCATTTTGTCCAATTTTACGAGAGGAGTCTACATGCAAACGTTGTTATTACCCTTAACGTTCGAGATGCTTATACCATTTTTTGCGCGATCGTATTGAAATAAATTCCGAATAAAATAATTTAAAATTCATCGAAATGAACGAAATGTCAAAAGTGACATTTATACTTCTCGATCAGTTTAAAGTATATTTTGCATTTTGGTGAAATTGTTTTATTATTGTTTTATTGTTTTTATTGTTTTATTTTTATTTATCACTTTACGACGTCTGAACGGTAAGTAAATCACTTACCGACGTGTTAAACTTAGAAACCAGTAAACACAACCTACCGTCCTGACAACCGATGCTGTAAATAAACAAAAAAGATCAATCGCATAGAAAAAATTATGGAAATAGCAGTAAAAATTTATCCGAACAAATTGAAGTAGATCACCAGCAATGCGAATACCAGCTTTGCATAGGATTTTAATGTAGCATCGGTGGTTCAGTGGTAGAATGCTCGCCTGCCACGCGGGCGGCCCGGGTACGATTCCCGGCCGAAGCATATGAATCGCTGCTCCGTAAACGAGAGAGAGACTCAGAAGAGAGCACACGCACGCAAGCAAGGCACATAACGAAGCAACGTAACATAACGTAACGTAACGTAACGGTCAGACCTTTTGCGTCGCGACCCCCGGTCGCTCAAACATAACCTGACGTAAAGAACTAAAGTTCCAAAAATGTATTCACAACCATATACAGATGGCGAGAAGTCTATTCGAGCCATACGATTTACACAAGTACGACAAGGAATATATGAGCAAAACTACTTGAAAGAGAGAGAAGAATAATTGTTCGCAGTCAGCGTTGGGCGTGTTTTCAGTTCCAGCTACCAATCTGATATGAAAGCAGCGTTGCCAGTTTAAAATGTTTGGTACTTTCTAAAGAATGATGATCTTATTTTGCATTCAACTTTTATTACGGGATAATGCCGTATTTATCGGGAGAAATTTGAGATTGGTAATATTAGACTTTTAAAAAATAAGTGAGATCAACTCAGATAAGTATAAAATAATATAGTTCTAGAAAATAAATGGACAAATTACAATCTGCAATAAATAAAATCTATACACTGCTTTCGATTTTACAATTATTGCTATTAAACATTGTTGCCGACAAAAATTGGGATAACCTTTACAGATAAATACATTTGGCAACAGCTGACTGCGCACAATTATTCTCTCTCTTTCAAGTGTTTTTCTCATATTTTCTTAGTCGCACTTGTGTAAATCGCATGGCTCGAATAGACTTTTCGCAATCTGTATGTAATGCTGTCATTACTTACGCCATTGAAGGTTAGAAAGTGTCATATTACACACCTCCACTTCCCGCCCTCACCACCCGCCCTCTAAAATAATGTGATCCTTAATATTATCTATTTTAGATGAATATTTTTTATATTTAAAAATATAACACATTGATAAATATTATAATACCTATTTCTGGAGGGGTACAATCGATCAATTCTTCATCGGATGACATTTTTTTAAAATTTATTATTCGTGAACTTAATATCCATCCGACTTTATATGACATTTATTTATATGGGTGACAGTTGTCAAATGTGATATTTTAGGTGTGCTCAGAACGAAACGAAAAATGTATGATGGTTGTAAATAAAATGGTATATAACCTCGGTAGGAAGTTAGGTTAGGTTAGTTTCATTCCTGTCTCGAGATAGTTCCTAATCTCTCGACAGTAATGAAACTTTTCCCACCTCGGTGTGTAATAAAGGTACTATTATTTTCCAGATATGGCGTCGCCTTAGTTGGAGTCCGACCAGCCCAACTCCCAGAATTCTACGAAGACACCATCCTCCTCAACCCCGGACCACGACATATCATGAAAAAGGACGACACCTGCTACTACATGAGCATCACCAAAGAAGAAAACTCTTCTTTCAGCGTCGCCAATCACCAACCGAACAACAATAACACGTCCGGCGAATCGACAGCTGCAGTGCCTTCGAAAGAAGAGGAAAAGACCGCTCCACCGCCGCCGGCACCACTCAAAGACGGTACCACTCCTCCTCAACTCATTCTGCAAGTCCCCACATGTGTCAGTGAGTGTTGTAGCTTGCGCATGTCTGTTAATGTTTTTCTTTTTGTCGTTCGAGTTTTGAAGTACTTTTTATTAGTAAAAGTACCTAGGTATTTCGACATATAATTGTAGGCTTCAGCACTGGATTATAATGAGTAAGTAGTGCTCATCATCATTATCATACTGTACTCGAAAAAGTACCTTTTTATCGCGAGTTTTTAACACTTCCCGCTTGTCATGGTACTAATTCTTTTCTACCTCCTGTGAAAACTGCGAATTTGGGACACCCTGTAATTTACCCATTTTATTTTAAGCTTCAAGGTCAACAATTCTTACAATATCTATCATAGGTTGACAAAGGTGATAGTGTAATACTATTATAATGCCTTACAGAGACTTTGAAAGTCAAAAAACAAAGAGACCGTTCATTAAGAGGTAACAACTACTTCTCTGGCTGTATACCACGAAGAACATTGAATAGGCATGATGACAGTCACTAAGAATCACTAAAATATTGATTTGATATAATTATATAAGATACAGAGATTCTAAAGAAATCACTTATTTTCATTGTACATGTGCGATTACATTTATTTTAGTAAAAATATAAGCACAAAATTTAACTATCCGCCATCTTATCTCAAACACCAATCAGAAGAGAGTGACGTCGTACTTTCGCAAATATCTATGATCCGAACATCTGTTTTGAATTTACTTTGTTGTTTGTTGGCTCTGCTTGGTTCATGTGTCAAGTGTTCGAAGTTTGACCCATAGAGAAATATATGTCGCTTTCGTTTATTTGGGCTTCAAGCACTTGTGCGTGACGCGTCAGTCGTCACGACTTTTGAGCAAATCGAACACGATTTTTTAGGATGCTCAAAACCACCTGACATGTGCCAATGCCAATGAATTTCCTGTGTTGTTAGAAGAACAGCTTTCGATTATAATGTTTTTGATAATAAAATTTTGCATATTTACATATTTTTAGTAAGGTTTAAATCGTATTAAATCGTAATCGGCACAATCTTAACCTTTAAATAAACGTCAAACCGGACAAACGTCAAATATTTAATGTCTTGGCTTGAAGCTCATACTTTTCGGTGTGCTTGAGGGGCAAGGGGAAGGTAAGACTAGGCGTCACGCCCGGTAATAAACGAACGCAATTCAGTCACTACGAGCTGCTAATAGCAGCCAAAAGTAAATAATCGAAAACGCTTATTATCTGTCTATGGTTTGACTTTGACGACTTTACCACAGGACACAGATCATAGATAACCTATCGACACAGATCACCTATAAATGGTATTTACGAATTAATGATGTCATAGACAGACGCCATTACTATTCTAGCGTTTTGGCTCATAATTTGAAATGTGTTTTCAAAAGTTGAATATTTCCTTTAAAAACCTTTTTTCTTACAGAAATAATATTTATTGTAGATAAAGTATATACGTGAGAACATTGTGGAGCAGTTTGTCAAAATCAGTCATCATGCCTATTACAGCTCAAAGTTAAACGGGGTTCGTATATTTATATACAAATTGCGAAATTTCTCATGGAATCATCCTGATTGCACAAGTAAGACAAGGAAAATATGAGAAAAACTGTTTGAAAGAGAAAGATAAGAATAATTGTGCGCGCGCATCGGGGCGTGTTTTTTAGTTCCAGAGGCTGGCCGAGTGTTGATTGTCCTTTACAGAGAGAATACACTGGTTGGTGGTATTCAGTATGTTCCCAACATGGAAGAAGTGAGGGTGTTGAAAAAATAAAAAAATACAATCGTTATTACGTAGCCTGTACATCTTGATCGTTTCTGCTCAAGTCGACAATTAATTTCTAGCCACAATAGGATATTATTTTAGCCACTGTAACTTGAAAATAAAACAGTATTTCTTGAGAGAACCATAATTAATAAACTAAAAATCTCTTCCATTAATAAATTAAATTGAAAAAATAAAATAAGTAGGTACCTACACATATTCTAAACATAGTTTTACCTATTGTGCATGACTTCGAAAAAAAGTCAACGAGACAAAAATATATGACAGTGGTTAAAATAGGGGAGCAATGAACATTTAGCCAGCCTCTGGAACTAAGTACACGCCCTCGATGACCGCGCACAATAATTCGTTCTCTCTCTTTCAAGCAGTTTTTCTCATATTTTCCTTGTCTTACTTGTGCAATCAGGATGATTCCATAAGAAATTTCGCAATCTGTATATATCCGTTTTATATTTATTTGCAGAAAACTGTGAATAAAGAATATAACCTTACAATATATGCCGATTTTCATCAATATTTCTAGTAAAGATAACACAAATGATCACAATACATTACAAAATTTCAGTCACGTTAGAATATATGAACATTATCATTTTTTTCTCCCTTTTCATTGATAATTTTGACGTATACAGCAGCGCCAACTAGCGGAGAAATTTACTCGTATTCATTCTTAGAAAGGACGGTAAGATAAATTGCACTTGGAGTCACATTGTATATAATTTGAATCAATTGAAGAATCTGTTTTTCTTGCTATATAATATTTGTTTTTGGTTTTAGTGTCATTTAGGGAGTATTAGAACAAAGAGATAAAAAGCTTGAGTTGAAATTTATGTAAAAAATAAATATGAATGGTCTAATACTCTTTATCAGCTATATTCAATATACAGGGTGGATTAATTTTGATTAAAAAAATTGTATATATATATATATATATGATATAGTCAAATGCAGTCTTATCATGCGAGTCATACGATTCAACAAAGACATACTCATCATTTTTGTTTTCTTATATTGCGTTTAATCATAACTTCCAAATAAAATTCGTATGATGAATAAGACAGACTAATGCAATTTTGACGGGAGAAAAAAGGATATGTATTTAGTTTTCAGCGATTCTAAAAAGTCTTTCACCAGCGAAGTTTTTATTTAAATGTAAGTTATGTCACTTTGACAATTCAAAATAACAATATGAATAATAAGAAGCAATTTTCCGGTATTTTGCATCCTTGAGCAAAGAAAATGGTACTTAATCTGTGCAGAAAACATCAACCATCATTATTTTCTCCGGGTATATTTGTAATCTCACATTTTGGTAGCCTCTGTGTCTTCTAATTTGATACAGATGGTTAGTGACCTTTAAACCCGCACGACAAGAGCGCTTTTGACTATATCTATAATTTTACAAGTAATTTCCATTCTATTGTGGTTACAGTTCTGTGATTCAAATAGAACAAGTGTTTTTGACAGTTCAGCCATATTTGATGAGGACCAAACAATATTTGCGATTTTCCAACACTATTTTATGAATTAATAAAATAAACAGAATCCTGAAATCTCGAGTTTTATGTACAAAACAAAGTTAAAGAGAAAAGTCCAATTTCTCGTCCATCATTTGACGTCAAACTGTCTTGACCTTGATTGGGTTTTTATATCTTGTTACATCTGATATGGGTTTAGGACAGTTAAACAAATAATTTGAGAGTCAATCGGGATTTTTTTCCTCTAATGCCCGTTTGTAATTATCAATGATTTAGTACAAGTTTTAGTCAATTTTTCAGGATCCCAAATAAATGATAGATACATACACATTTATCATCAATTTTTCAGTCAATTTTGAAATTGACGAAACTTGTCCGATTTTTGTTCAATTTTAATTGATAGAAAGTATTTATAGAACCAGTCCTATTTTCTATCAATTAAATGACAACTTGGGGCAAACATATATAGGGTAAACTTTATTTTAGGGTCATTGATTTTTTATTTTTCATGATGGTGGTGACACTGGTTCTGCTACATAACCAACGTTTATTCAAAGATTATATATTACATCGTTTATTGAGGGATGGGAAGGTTGTGTATGTGGAAGTTTTTCGTTTGAGCTATTTTAAATATCAAAAATGTCGTGGTCTCATGATCAAGTACTTCGACTTATTGAACTATATAAAGAAAGACCCTGCCTTTAGATAGTTAAAAATTCTCAATATAAAAATAAGCACATGAGGGCTCTTCTCTTTCATATATAATTCCTAACTACTACTATATTAATCAGAGTTGCTACTTCTAACAATAGAATTACTGTGTCCATTGTTGTCTGATATATATATAATCATAAGCCTGTTTGTACCCGCTGTGGGTGTCGGGTGTGTCGCTTATTCGTGGACAAACTTCCGCCATTCCTTTTTATTTCTAGCTTTTTTCGCCGCTCTGTCCATGTAATTCCTTTTTCTTTTAAAATTTCGGCTATTGTGTTATCCCATGTTTTCTTTGGGCGACCTCTTTTTCTCTTGCTTACTTCTCTTGCTAAATCATTTTTGCTGATCTACTGTTCTCCATTCTACAAAGGTGCCCAAACCATCTAAGCTGCTGTTTTTCGATTGTTTTTAGTATTGGTTCTATGTTTAGGTTTTCCCTTATTATTTCATTCCGCATTCGATCTTTTCTGGTGACTCCTTTGACCCTGCGTAAATACTTCATCTCTGTTGCTTGTATTCTGCTTTTGAGTGAGTTTGTAAGTACCCAGCTTTCACTACCATGCACAAGGATTGGTCGAAAGACTGACTTGTACACATTCAATTTGGTTTTAGTTGTAATTTCTTTTCTTCCCAGGAAATTTCGATTTAATGAGTAATATACTTTGACTGCTGCACTTATTCTTTCGTTCACTTCTGCTTCCTGCTTTGTATATCTATTCCCAGATATTTGAAACCCTTCACTTGCTTTATCGGCATTTCATCAATTTCTATATTAAGGTGCTCTTCTTCTTTTCCCACCACCATTATTTTTATCTTTTCCATATTCATATTCATGTTTTGTAGTTTCAATATATGCTTCCATGTTATTAAATTATCTTTCAGCTCTTTTTAGTTTCTAGCGAACAATACTAAATCGTCGGCAAAAACGCATTCAGATATTCCAACTACTTCCATATTTCTATAACCTATTTGAATTTGTTTAACTTTTGTTTTTACTTCCTTCAAAATATCATCCATTATCATTATGAATAATGCCGGGCTAAGTACTCCTCCCTGTCTTAATCCTTCTTTTGTTATGAAATCATCTGACTCTTCATTATCTTTCCTTACCCGGTTTCTGGTTGTTTCGTAAATGCATTTAATGTTATTTCTTAGTTTTGATCCAACTCCTCTTTATTGTAGACTTTTCCATATTTGATTTCTTGGGACGCTGTCAAAGGCTTTTTGAATATCTATAAAGCCGAGATACACTTTTTGATTTGTTCTCAGTTTTTTGTCAGTTACTTGTTTCAATGTAAATACGTGGTCTTGGCTACTCCTTCCTTTCCTATAGCCGCTTTGGGATTCTTCCAACTGTTTTTCTATTATTTTCCTAAGATACTAAGATACTTTCGTAAACTTTCAATGCTGCGCTCAGCAATGTTATACCTCTATAATTGTTACAATTAGTTTTGTCTCCTTTTTTGAAAATTGGCAATATAATACCTACTTCCCAATCTTTCGGAATTTTTTCTTCGTTCCATATTCTTTGAAACAATTTAGTAAGCATTTGTATCCCTCTTTCTCCTAGACTTTGTAACATTTCTGCGGTAATACTGTCGTAACCCGCTGCTTTACCTCTTTTTAACTTTTGTATTGCTTGTTTCACTTCTTCTATTTGTATCAGTGGTTCATTTTCCTCATTTTCCAGTTCCTGATGTCTTTCGTCTTGTAGTTCCATCTGTTCTTCTTTCTCTACATTAAGTAATTCCTCAAAGTATTCTTTCCATCTCTCTATAATTTCCTTATCTTGTCGTATCATAACTCCATTTTTATCTTTTATCTGTTTTACATTGCTCGACTTTCCCTTTCTTAGTGTTTTTAGTACCTTGAAGAAGAGTTTTTGATTTCCTTTACTGTCTTCTTCCATCTTTTTGCCAAATTCCTCCCACGTCTCTTTTTTAGCTGTGATTACCATGTCTTTAACTCTTTTTCTTTGAATTTTATAATTTTCGTAGTTTTCAGTCGTTTTATTTTTTAGATATTCTTTCCATTTTTGCTTTTTTAGTTTGGTATGTTCTTGTATATCTTTATTCCACCATCTCGTTTGTTTTCTATTGCTACCGGTTCTAGTTGTTGTCTGATACCTATTTAAATTAAATTATTCAAATTCTTTGCTAAAATCTGAAAGGTGACAGGTTACTAACAAAATCATACTGCTCAGTGCGCATAATCACAACCTTAATAAGTGACTAAAACATGGTGTGTTGCAAACACATTATTTTCTTGTCAAAATTTTAGTGTCCTAAGTTTAGGATCCTAAAAAATTGACTGAAACTTGTACAAAATAATTGATAATTACAAACGGGTATAATGAAACTTTTTAGACAAACTTTTATTGCTATTTATCAAATATGGCCTGTCAACAACGTCACTCTTTTGTACATAACCTGAAATTAAAATATTTAACGGAGCTTCCCTCTTAAAAAAAACACCTTGTGTATTGAGTACCATCATTTGCTAAAGATCGTTCGCCACAACCATAAAATCGGCTTTGTTTTCGGTTATGTTTATACTTCACGAAAACAGAACTAAAAGCATATCATAGTTATTGATGTGATGCTGTTTACATGGAATAAGAGCTTTTTATGTTTCGCACTTATGATCGATAATATTTTTAGTAAGAAATGTGCAGGATGAAACGAATCGTATATAAATGAAGCATTATTATTAACTCGAAACGAGTGGTTTGACTTTGTGCTTGTTTGAAAAATTTTACTATAGACCCTACCAGAACACCTGACTTTGACAGGTGGGACATGTTGTGCTGGGTCCCCCGATCAGTTGGAGTGTTTCTGACATGTGATGTAAGTCAACTAGTTAGGTTGAAACAGAACTTGCTGGTTTCTGAATTGCCGCAAAAGAACTAACCAGAAAAGAAATTTCTGGCAAAAACATAACAATCTGCACTGATAGTGGACAAGCCCTATTAGCCTTGAACAGACAACGTGTTATATCGGGGCTAGTACTAGAGTGCCACCAAGATTTAGCTGACGTCTCGGCAGATAACAACATTATCCTGAGGTGGGTTAAAGGGCACGACAGGAGTAAATGAAATCGCATTGCTGATTCTTTAGCCAGGGAAGCCGCTGGACTAAAAACTCTAGGACCTAGTGACACCTACGGCCTAACGACTTCGACAATTGCGGAACTAGCCAAACGTTACACCCATGCTCAATCCCTTAAGAGATGGGATGGAATCAAAGGATGCAGTCTTGCCAGGATCTCCTTGCCAATATAAAGGAGATGTCTCCTAGTGACCTGTCCACCTTCCTGGGAAGGTTATGAGCCTACACTCACCCTCCCTACTCTACAGATACAGAAGTCAACTGGTTGTCAGACATATTTTATAGAACAATGTCAATGTAATATTTATTTTATTTAAATTATACAAACTCTACAAATACCACATGGCGCAGTCAGTAAACTGTCTTTGAATTGAATTAAGAAATACGAAGTTTCAACGCTATATAACTTAAAAAATGACAAAGATATGAATTTTTGAAATTTTCCAATTTTATCAAAATAGAATATGACATGAGGACCCAGAACAATATGACCGACCTGTCATTCTGGAATGGTCCATTATTGACGATCTATTTATGGTTATTGTTTATCCAGGATACAGTTTTATATTAAATTTTGGTTTATTTTTTCTCTTCTAGTACATTGTGAATTTATTTAGTGAACGTATTTTTCTGATTCCGTGTCTAAAGATTATAAAGAACAGAGAAAATGCCTTTGAGGTAAAGATCTTTATGATTCTCCGAAATTACGTTCTCGGAGAAAATGGTTTTTACGTTTTGAGTGTCTAGGACATCGCATGATTCTTTTATTTCTATAACGATAAAGTTTTGAAATAGTAGGAATAAGCTACTTATATCAATGGTATTTCTATTGGTATAGTCTGTTCATACATGAACGTTTTTAGACGTTTCAAATATTTGTTAAATAACAATCAAAACTATATTGATTTACAAAAAAGGTGTTTCGAAAAAAAAAACAATAAATAAATCCTATGTTTCGTCCTTTCTAAAAAGTCTACGATCTAACAAAGAAAACCAATGTTTCTCTTTCGGAACTCGACTTTATTCATCCACATACTATTCTTCAAGAGAGATACTTTCATTTCAACGCTTCTCTATCTTTTTTATACCTTTTTTCATTTGACGGTGAGTACTATGTGTCGCCCAAAGAGGTCGTTAAACCTTTTTAATTCCCTTTTTCGGATTAGCTTCGTTGGAAGAAGAATAAGTATGTAAGAGCCCTCTAAAAAATCCTATAAATTGGTTGTATGATTTATTTTTATTTTCCTTCAACTCAGAATTTTCTAAAATTAAGATATAAATATTAGACTAGTCGAATTAGCTTACTTTGAAGCGAAAAAAAAACAAAGTTGTTAACAGGATGGGAACAGTTGAAAATGGTAATAGACGGTATAATAGACGTAAAAAAATAAATACGAGAGCAGTGGTGTTTCCAGATATATTTGGGGGGTGAAAAGGGGTAGAATTTTAGATTATTGCGATTTTCGGCGAAAGTTGACGTCGGAAAGAAAAGTGTACAACAGAAAAGTTGTAGATCATAAAAAGGTCCACAACTTTTGTCGGAATGATTTTTTCATATAACCTCAAAAACTCCGAGAAAAATGAGAAAACCCGCTTTTATAGTTTTTTATTTTCCATTTACACAATAATAATTTCATTTTGATAAAACTTGGTGAAAGTATACCTTTTTATGTCCGAAAAATCCACAAATTTTTCCAGATAAAAATATCAAGAGACTTCCGAGATAATCACGGCCCAAAAAAATATTTTTCACAATAAAATTCTCCTTTGGAAAATTGTCGTAGAGACTTCACTCATGTCGCCATTTTTTCGTCTCGAGCTATACTTTCTTATGAAATATTAAAAATATACAGTCTCCATTAAAAACATGCTTGAAAATTGGAAAAATTAAAAAATGAATTCTGCAACCATCTTTTTTTACTGAATGTCAATAATTCGTATTACTATGAACATATAAGTCGAATAATGACTGACTGACGCAAATCCAACAATTTTTGCTGGAATGGTTGCAAGTTAATAACATCAATAGGTATACAAAGGCAAACCAGAATTATCTCTGGATGAATTAAGATTTCAACTGTACATAAAATCAACTGCAAAGTCAACATTCAAACTGGACAAACTACCACCCACTGTTGGTGCGGCTACACAACACTCTTATAGAATTTTCTACCAGCTTCAAACATGGCTTGGAAACGAAACAACACCAACAATGTGGGGCTGGAAAGAAGTTTTTGTCGATAATTCAAAAATTCTCATGCCACGTCGTCGCGTTTCACTGAAGATTCTGTCATACCTGACGAATTATTAAAAATAATTCCTTGTAGCTGTAAAACCGGTTGTGAAGGAAACAGATGTGGTTGTCGGAAGCACTGGCTTCGATGTACTGATTTATGTACAAAATGTCGTGGTTCAGACAATTGTTTGAATGTTGAGAAAATTTCAGAAAATTTCGATGAATCTGAAGATAATTCTGCTGAAAAGGAGCAGCCGGGTCTTTGCTTAATCACTGAAAATCAATTATCAGTAGTAATAGCCCAAGGACATTGATAATTGTTCGAAAAAATCCTATGCGGAGATCTGTTGCCTACAAGCAACAAGCTTGAGAAAGTTGTCATAAAATTTTTGAGCATTTATCAATGTTCGAGGGTTATTCGGATAGAAAATTTTTTGTTTTAGTAGGTATTACAACCAAATCGTGACATTTCGAAATATTAAATATTCGAAACTTCAAAATCAAAATAAATCATTATGTATCCATAGCAACGTGAAAATTGCCCATGGTCTGTTATCAGTGTAATGTTGACATGATTGGCTGAGATTGTTCATATGATATAAAATGAGGAAATTTGATTGGTTTTTGGAATTGTCAAAAAATTTTCAGTAGTGATACCCTTAGGGTCTTGATAATACCGAGATAATTTTGTCATAGAGAATGCTGAAAGCGTGTGGCTTGATAATAGCCCAAGGCCGCAGGCAGAGGGCTATTATCTTTGAGTAACACGCTTGAAGGGTTCTCTACGACAAAATTTTGAGTATTTATCAAGACCCGAGGAGTTTAAATGTATTTAAATGTATTAAATGCTCAATAATCTCTTGGGTGATGGTACTGAATCGGTTTGTGTTCATTTTTCAATAAACTTCGAAACACTTTTAGTTGTCAATAATGACAAATTCAAAGTAAAATTTTGACGTTTCAATGTAAACAAGGTATTATCGATGAGGAAGCAGAATTATCAGTATAATACCGAATGATTGGCTAGAATAATGTATTGCTATTGATTAAAACCACCAAAATGTCAGATTTTGACAAGTGAAAAAAATAATCAGAAGAATGCTCAGGTTATCCGAGTGATATTGAAGAAGAAGAAGATAATTAAATTACAAATAGAAGCAATATTGAAGAAATAGATGACCAATTTACAAACGTATTTTAAAATTGTCGATTGATGTAGTTTCATTAATTCAATAATTGTTAAGGTTAAGTTTTGCATCAAATAATAACACTAAGGGCGAGTTGTCTCAAACACTTAAACTCGGTTTAATGATAACTTATGCTTAGACTGTGGCTGATTGATGTATTTATTATCAACAATTACATCAGTCTGAACATCAGTCATCATTGAAGCGAGTTTAGGTGTTTGGTACAACTCGCCCTAAGGAACTTTTGTTTTTTTCTGTGCAATTGAATAGTGCAATTGAGTTTTAAGAATTATTTGAAAATTATTAACAATCAGTAAAAAAAGATGGTTGCAGAATTCATTTTTTGATTTTTCCAATTTTTGAGCATGTTTCTAAATAGGGACTGTATTATTTTATTATTTCACAAGGAAGTATAACTCAAGACGAAAAAATGGCGACATGAATGAAGTCTCTACGACAATTTTCCAAAGGAGAATTTTAATGTGAAAAATATTTTTTTTGACCGAGAAACGTGATTATCTCGGAAGTCTCTTGATATTTTCACCTGGAAAAATTTGTGGATTTTTCAGACATTGAAAGGTATACATTCACTAAGTTTCAACAAAATAAAATTATTATTGTGTAAATGAAAAATAAAAAACGATTAAAGCGGTTTTTCGCATTTTTCTCGGAGATTTTGTGGTTATATGATAAAATCAATTCTACAAAAGTTGTAGACCTTATTATGATCTATAACTTTTCTGTTCTACACTTTTCTTTCCGACGTCAACTTTCGCCGGAAATCGCAATAATCCAAAATTCCACCCCTTTTCACCTCCCAAATATATCTGGAAATACCCCTGCTCAGTCATTCATTTTTTTAACGTTTATTATACGCACATTTACCATTTCCAACTGTTCCCATCCTGTTAACAATTTTCTCTTTGTAAAAGTGTTATTTGCCTGGACTATATAAATAATAAAGCATAATTTTTTAGTTTTATAGATTTATCTCTTATTAAATTACATTAAACTGAATAAAAATATCAATAATTAGAATTCTCCAATACCTGAGTATACGATAGTTCCATCCTGTACGATATACAGAGTGTTGCGATATTCCACCGGCAAAACTCGACCACAAAGTACAAAATCCATCAATAGACCATGTCGACCTGTCAGTCTGGAATGGTTTGTTAAGCAAAGAACGACTGTCAAATATCCCAACACCCTGTATATATTATTTCTAGAAAAATAAATAGTGGACAGCAAATGTGTGAAATCAAATAAAACATTTGAACGATATATTATTTGACATTTCACAAAAGTAATGGAAAATAATGAATTTCTTTATTTAAAAGAATGTGAAGTTGTCACCGTGTGAAGCCTTGGCGGGGTGGGTCGCTAGTGTATCACAGGATATAATAGATGGGCAATAAGTGATAATAAAACTGAAATTTGTGCATTTAGTCCAGTATTTGAATACCTGAAATTATCGAAAGCTCCTGAAATGTCGCTGAAGACTTCACTTTGGGCTTAATTTGTAGGTCACAGCAGGTGTTTTTAAACGAGAAAAAAATTAACGCGATTGAGTTTACGGAAGGGGGGAAAAATGGCCCTTCAAACCATGGAAAACGGGTTTCTCGCTAATATCTGGCTAAATATGCGAATTAAAGAATTTTTCACCCGATAAAAACTGAAGATCGTCTTATTATCTACAAAAATGGTGCCTATAATTTTTTTCGAAAATTCGATATTTTTCGAAATAATGAGACTTAAAAGTATTCTCATTTCAGCTGCTGCTCTGCCTGTAGGAATTCTGCTGTCTATGCATTAACTTGTAAGCGGGCGGACGAATTGTTCCATAACTCTGCAAAAAACTGACATAACCCGATGATCCAAAGTTCACCGCAATGGGAAGACCCGTGTGATTTGCAGCTTGTTCGTACTTGACAAAAATATTGAAAAAATCGGTCAAAGTTTTTTCCACAAGATTTTGAGACTATTTCATTAATTTGTTCATATTTTTTAAAAATAGTCTTTTATCCTAATTTTTTTTATAATGGAACCCTAGGAGGTCTTGAGTGATCTCAGAAATATTTTTTTAAAATCTTTCTTGCGTTTTGATGAAAAATTGATTTGTTTATTTACTTATTAAAAAAGTCCGGTTTTTACCGGTGTGATCAATTTCCCTGATTTCTGGAAAATGATTGGATTTTATTAAAAATCAAAAATTACATTCGAAAACTAGACACTCTAAGCTTTAAAGCAAGGCTGATCAAGTTTTTGAACAGTAGGGCCAAACCGATGGGTAAGAAATTTTTGGCGGGCCATTAACGATTTTTTAACTTATATATGAAATTAAGTCATGAATGATCCGCCAAAAATTCCTACGTTTAATAAAACTTGTGTAATAAAAACATTCAGTATTACAAAATTTGGTGTTTATTAAAATATAAAACAAATAGCATCATTTGCAAACTAAATAAAAAATAAAACTTGTCTTATTAATTTTTTTATATTGGCTTTTAAATTATAGTTGACAATAACACCAAATATGTTGCTCCGTAAGTGAAGTGCGGTATTTATTTTTAATATAATTAAGATCCGAAAAAACCTTTTTCTACGAGCGTGCGTTTTAACCCACTTTCCCGCACTAGTGCGGGAAAGTAAAATTATGCAAATTTTGACCTTATTAGATAGTTTTTTACTTCGGAAGTTATAACTATTGTTACAACAGGTGAATAAATGGTCCATCAAATGAAATCTACATCTTTTCTAGCTTTCTGTTACATTTTTAATTTTTTGAAAATAATAAATAATGAAGATGTTTTGATGTAACCCTGTACATTCTTTGAAGTAGTGTCATAAAACAACTATCAAACCATCCGGGTTTGATATAAGAAAAATATATCAAATAAAATTATTTCATCTACAAATGACTTAAAACCATTGCCGTCACCTTCATCGTCATCTTTATGTGACCTGCAACCGATGCCATCCTCATCGACGTCATCTACTTACCAGTTAACACCAAATTACTCCACCGGACCGGCAATTTTAAGTAATTTACAGAATGCAACAAATTGTGTTTCTAATATTAATATTTATAATAATAATAATAGTTTTTGTTTAAAGTTTTCTATATGTATGTTGAAATAAAATAACTTTTGAAAAATGGGTTGGTATACTTTTTTTGTATATACGGTCGTAGAAAAAATAATGTTCCTAACTCATGCGTAAAGTATCTTTCCCGCTCTTGACCGCTTGCCCGAACTCCGCTTCGCGTCGGTCAACTGCAGTCGCGTGCGGGAAAGTATCACTTTCCGCACTTGTTAGGAAAATAACTATTTCACACACATGTTGATTCGAAACTGTATAGGAACTGCAATGCCAGGTCCGTTATTGCAGGAAAGTCTTCTTTTGGCACCAATTTCCAGAAATCTGCAAACTAATCCGATAAATTTTGTGCTTTCGAAGATATTTTTGCCATAAAAAGGTTTTTTAAGGCACAATTATTTTGCAGTTCGGTTAGTTCCAACTGAATATTGCCTGGATAACTAACTATTTCAGTTAAATTAATTATAAAAGGTTTTATAAAAACTTGTAATATTTCTTTTTTACTCTCAAATTCTTGAAATCTATTTTCAAATGAATGTAATAAGCATTTAATTTTCGATTCGTACTTAGAATAATCAATATTGGTAATATTAAGATTCTTTATGAAGTCTTTAAGTGTCAGAAATAAGTCGATATTTTCTCTGGCCGCGGGCCATTTAAAATGTATCGGCGGGCCACACAGTGGCCCGCGAGCCTGTGGCTTAGCAGCCTCGCTTTAAAGTGATGTGCATTGAAAAGCAATATGTAGGATGATACATTTTCAAGTCGCGCTTGTTTCACAAATTCTACAGAACTCCAAAAACAGCTGAAAAATGTGAATAAACAAATTCATTTTTTATCAAAGCGCAAGAAAGATAGTAAAAAAAATTTTTTGAGATCACTCAAGACCTCCTAAGGTTCGATTATAAAAAAAATAGGAAAAAGACTATTTTTTGTTAAAATATGAACAAATTAACGAAATAGTCTCAAAATCTTGTGAAAAAAAACTTTGACCGCTTTTTTAAATATTTTTGACAAGTACAAACGAGCTGCAAGTCACATGGAATGATAGCTTCGGATCTTCCCAGTGCGATGAACTTTGAATCATCGGGAAATGTCAATTTTTTGCCGAATAATGGAACAATTCGTCCGCCCGCTTACAAGCTAATGCATAGACACCAGAATTCCTACAGGCAGAGCAGCAGCTGAAATGAGGAGACTTTTAGGTCTCATTATCTCGATAACTATCGAATTTTAGAAAAAAATGATTGGGACTATTTCTGTAGATAATAAGACGATCTTCATTTTTCATTGGAAGAAAAATTCTCTTATTCGCATATTAAGCCAGATACTAGCGTTTTCCAGGGTTTAGGGATCCATTGTTCCCCCCCTTCCGTAAACTCAATCGCGTTTTTTCTTGTTTAAAAACACCTGCCGTGACCTACAAATTGAGCCCAAAGTGGAGTATTCAGGGACTTTTCAGGAGCTTTGTCTCTTCATTTAGTGGACTAATTATTCTTTTCGTTAACGAACTATAGGTCTGTAAAGTTAGAAATAAATGTTTTTATCAACACCAGGAAAATTTGTAGATCTATTTACTAAGTTGAATACATTTGCTGAACACTATAACAGAAGTAAAAAGGGGATTATTATTCTTAACGAAGCCAAAACTTGTAAAGCTTCAAATCCCCACTGAAACTTATGCTAAATCGAAACATTAAATAGGGGATGAACGGGGTGGAATTTAAAGCCTTGTATTCCAAAAACACCACAGAAAAAACCTTTTTTTTTTCTTTGAAACAGCCACGTTTCCTGACAATACGGTGACGAGTGACTCCCGACAATGCCTTAGGGAATCCTCACCAGGATCTATAACATTCGATGTCTCCATAGCAGGTAAGTCGAATCGCAGATACGAGGGGAGACCAAATTATACAGAGTAGAAGACAATATACAGAAAGCTCTTTATTTTCTGGAAAAAATAGGATACCTATGTTTCTGTATCTCTGTATCTGTAGAGTAGGGAGGGTGATTGTAGGCTCACAGCACTTAGGCCACATGTGACCCATTGTACATCCTCCCGAGGAGTTGTCCTCCTCCATCTCAGAAAGGTGGACAGGTCACTAGGAGACATCTCCTTTATATCGGCAGGTGTAGGCCTGTTCAAGGCTAATAGGGCTTGTCTACTATCAGTGCAGATTGTTATGTTTTTGCCAGAAATTCCTTTTCTGGGTAGTTCTTTTGTGTCAATTGAGATACCAGCCAGTTCTGTTTGAGCCACGCTGGTATTGTTTCCCATTCCCCACTTAATCCTTGGGCTTAGCCTGAGCCTTCTTTCATTTTTGAGCCATCTGTATATATGCGTAATGCATTTGCAGCATCTGATTCTGTGTTCTGTTTTATTTGTATTTTGTACGGTTTATTAAACACAAACCTGGGTTCAATTGCATCATTGGCTGCCTGCAGCAGAGGTAGCGCAATAAGCACTTCTTGCCATAGGCTCAGCCTCAATTGACCCACTCCTACTTCAGGGTTTACACCAGCTGTGTGTAATCGTACCATGGCCATTAACGCAACCTCATTTACGTACAGGTCCAGAGGGAAAAATAGGATATCTATATTTATTTTGAGGATAAAAACGTTTCGGATTTGACCTACTTTTTCCAAGCCTCATTCCTACATTTCATTTACGTGAAATCAATGTTTGGATTTACCCTCGTAAAAGCATTGATGGGTATCGCATTGGATTTAAGGGCTCGTATGGAATGCAGGAGACATGGGATGACAGCCGTACTTACGAATTCGATTGTAAAAAACGTTTTTGAATATATCTTTAACGTATTTCATAAAAGATACATCAGGAAAAGGATTTTTACGATGCATACTTTTTGTTCGTCATAAAAAAAATTCGAATCCTTCGAATAATTTGTCACTGAAAGAGTACTAGTTGATATAGATGTACCGGGTGTTTGATTCAGAGCGGTAAACGACTCAACTATTTTGTCAACATAAATTTCACTTTATTTCCAATTAGGCCAATCGGTATGGGTCATTTCAGACCAAAAGTACAAGTAATTAGCAATACGGCTGATTTTTTTCAAGTAGGTACCTTGAAGTATGTGGATTAATATAAAAAAAAGTTTACCAGTCTATCGATTTCTCAAATTATAAAAAACTTTGGGAAAACCTGGGAGGAAGGTGGAGAAGAATAAAAAATACCACCGTGTAGGGGAAGTGTTTTGCAATAAAAAAGGTCTCCTGCGTTTTTTTCGTCCTATCAGTGGTTTCTCCGAAAAAAAATCGCTAAACTAAGAATGTGTTCCACTTCCGCGCAACTCTGCTGCCCGGCGGAAAAAAATATAAATATTCAGTCACATTTTTTTTCCAATTTTTGGTAAGAGTTAAATACGAAACAACTAAAATTGTAGAATCAGTCTTAGAAACTGAAGAAAAACCATTTAAAAAACCTAAAGGCAAATCGGAAAAAGATAGTGGAAGTATTTTTGGTATATTT
>CAJUYG010000218.1:200596-221405 GCA_910591675.1 Galerucella calmariensis | reverse complement strand
TGGGGTATCAAAGTTATATTTTTTCTTATGGAACACCCTATATTTTATTGAATTTTCTGATTTCCCCTCAAAAATATAATACTCCTTCATAGTGGCTTCCGAGTTATGCTGACTTTTTTTAAAATATGAACATTTCGAAAAAAATAAATAACTCATTGATATAACAAATTCTAGCAAATTTTCTCTTACATCTAAATAGTTGGACACTCGTTGAATATATTCCACGATCGAGTACTGAATATCTCTTTACAGGGTGTTCAGAATTTTCAATTTCATTATTAGTTCATTCAATGTGCAGTATCAGACTTATTTTAAATGGAACACCCTATATTTTAATACTTCATTATATTAAAAAAAAATTCGTCTTTCGAATGGTGTGAGGGTGTCCTATACGTAGGTATTATACTTTTCGTGCAATTTACAATTTTCATAAATTGTATGCTAAATGGATTTTAAAACATCTGCAATTCTCTCTAAATTTCAAACTAATGATCTTGGCATAGTTGTTGTAAGAAACTAAATAGATCACGTTTAAAGCCTCCAGAAAATATAGGTTTTGCTACCGAATGGTTTAGCCACTCTCACAGAAAGATATAGCCACTCTCACAGAAAAATCACTATCCACTTAGACATTATATGAAATAACAAAAAACAAAAAGTTTGTGACTTTTAGTTGCTTATTGTTAGTTTCGTTTTTATTCATGTTGTATTTTAATGTTCTGAATAATAATAATTGAACAAATCTTCAACATAACACTCGTATTGCGTCAAACTTTTTTGTTTCATAAAATGTGTATAGTGATTTTTCTGTGAGAGTGGCTATATCTTTTTAACTACTCGATATAGGATAGCAAAACCGTATATTCTCTGGAGACTTGAAACGTGATATATTTAGTTTCTAACAATAACTATGCCAAGATCATTAGTTTGAAATTTAGAGAGAATTGAAGATGTTTTAAAATCTATTTAGCATACAATTTAAGAAAATTGTAAATTGCACGAAAAGTATAATACCTAGGTATAGGACACCTTTATACCATTCGAAAGAGGACATTTTTGTGAATATAATGAAGTATTCCATTTAAAATAAGCCTGATACTGCACATTGAATGATCTAATAATGAAACTGAAAATTCTGAACCCCCGTGAAGAGATATTTAGTACTCAATCGTGGAATACATTCAACGAATGTCCAACTATTTAGATGCAAGAGTAAATGTTCTAGAATTTGTTATATCAATGAGGTATTATTTTTTTTCGAAATGTTCACATTTTTAAAAAAGTCAGCATAACTCGGAAACCTCTGTATAATAAAATATATGGTGTTCCATAAGAAAAAATATAACTTTGATACGCAACACTTTATTGGAACACCCTATATATTTCAAACAGCTTGTGGTATAAAAAGATTTTTCACCAAATTTATATTTTCTTCGGTATTTGTCCGCTCCCGGACTTTTGCCGAACTTTGTATAAGTTTTGAAAAATATTATTCAAAAACAGTGACCGTTCAACTAAAAAGTAACAACTACTTCCCGGGCTATATGCCCCGAAGGATATTAATTTCACTTCAAAGTCAAACGGGGTTGGTATAACTACAAGATATTTTACACCAACCATTCTGAAGTGTAATTCAATATCCGTCGGGGCCTATTTCCCGGGAAGTAGTTGTTATTTTTCAGTTGAGCGGTCACTGTTTTTGAATATTTTTCAAAACTCCTAAAACGTTAGAATAATTATCATTTTGCGATATCTACCAATAGAAAAAGCAAATAAACTAAATTTTTTTTCAAATGTTTGTATTTATTTTTAGTACTCTGTAAACGGCAACGACGAAGCCAAAGATAATCACGACCAACAAATAGAAAGAGCGGAAATAGCAAATTTAGTGAGATCCAGAATGGAAAGTTTGAATCTACCGACCATCGACTACAATGATGTCAGCGAAAAAAGAAACAGTCTCTCCTACGTCATCATCAATCCCAGCTGTGATCTCAAACTAGAAGAAGGCGATATCATGTATGTAAATAACAATTACCAAAAAAGGTATCCATTATTGGCTTTGACGATGCAAAATTTCTCCATCTCTAACCAAGTTTCCTGTTACTTTTAAAATACTGCAGAAGACTTCTGTACAGTTCGTTCGGTGAAGCTTTTCCCATGAATGAAATTATTCACAAACTACTTTTTGTAGTACGTCTCTTTCCTACTCACAGAATCTAAACCCCCGAAATGAAACCGTTTGTTCCATTACAAAATAATATAACAAACAGAGATAGCCATATGATGAATGTCGGCGATAAGTTTAACGCGAATTTGTACGTTGACATACCAAAGACTTTGTTAACGTTAACATTTTTATTTCACATTTTCACACATTTTTTGCCCCTTGCATATAAATTTAATTAAAAAACAGCTGTTATAACGACTTACTTACACCCGAGTGTTCGAATTATTGTGGTAAGTAAAGATTATTTATCTACTTATTATTTATTTACTTCGCAATGAAAACTAACCTTAAATTCCATCAAACTGAATTGTATTAAACATATTTTGCTTCCACCAATGTAGAAAATATTGACCTAATTTTCTGAAAGACCAGAACTATTTATGAAGCTTATTTAAGAAGCTGGTTCTAAAAGTGTTGGAGTATTTTGAGTTGGAAAAAAGAAATGGAGGACATATTCTTGGCAAGACAACAGCACTAAAAGTGTACGTGAACCAGATGGTTATGATGGTAAACGTTTTATAATTGTTCATGCTGGTTCTACCAAAGGATTTGTCTCTGAAGCAAGTTTATTATTCTGTTCAAAATCTAGAGTAGCTGATTACCATGGAGAAATGAACAATGAAATATTTATATGAAATGAATAAGTACTCAATTAATTCCCAACTTAGAAGAGCCATCTCTTATTGTTATGGATAATGCTCCATATCATAGTGTTCTTTTAAAAAAGCACCTTCTACTAATTCGACAAAAAATGAGATTGTTACATGGTTGACAACAAACAAGATTAAGTTTGATACAAAACTTACAAAACCTGAATTGCTACAAATTGCAAAAATGAATAGAAAAGGAAACGTGTATAAAATTGATGAGTTACTACGAGAACATGGTCATGAAGTGCTGGGACTACAGCCATATCATTGTGAATTCAACGCTATTGAATTAATTTGGGCAAATTGCAAGTCATATTACAATAAATATATTGGTAAAGATGGGTATTCAGATAGCTCTGTTAAAAATATGTGGAAAGAGGCACTACAACAATGTGATCAACAAATTTGGGAAAAATGTGTTAGGCATACTTAGGCATACTGAAATTATAGAAAAGTGGTATGCCCGAGAGCAAAGTATAATTGATATTAGCATTGAACCAATTACCATAGATACAAACACTGGTGATAGCCCTGATTCTATTAGGAAAATTAAATGAAATTAAAGGAGACATCTCCTTTATATCGGCAGGTGTAGGTCAAGACTCACCGAACATACACTCTCTTATTGACTATTGCTCCAGACTCTCGCATAAGAGATGCCTGACAGTTTCATCTTCCTGTTCACACATCCTGCATTAAGGTGTCTCCACTAGCCCCATAGTATGGAGGTGTTTCCTTAGTTGACAGAGGCCACTGAGAAATCCTACTGTCAAACGTAGGTTTTTCCTGGTCATCGCCAAATATTTTTACGACGCCAGCTTCCCAAGGTCGCCCAGGGTGATCCTGACAAGACTGCATCCTTTGATGCCATCCCATCTCTTAAGGGATTGAGCATGGGTGTAACGTTTGGCTAGTTGTGCAATTGTCGAAGTCGTCAGGCCCTAGGTGTCACTGGGTCCTAAAATTTGGACTGCAGAAGACTTCTCGTCCATCCTGTCCTTCCCAGGAAGGTGGACAGGTCACTAGGAGACATCCCCTTTATATCGGCAGCTGTAGGCCAAGACTCACCGAACACACACTCTCTTATTGACGATAACTCCGGACACTCGCATAAGACATGCCTGACAGATTCATCTTCCTGTTCACACATCCTGCATAGAGGTGTGTCCACTAGCCCCATAGTGTGGAGGTGTTTCCTTAGTTGACAGAGGCCAGTGAGAAATCCTACTGTCAAACGTGGGTTTTTCCTGGTCATCGCCAAATATTTCTTCGGCGCTAGCTTCCCAGTGTCGTCCAGGGTGATTCTGGCAACACTGCATCCTTTGGTTCCATCCCATCTCTTAAGGGATTGGGCATGGGTGTAACGTTTGGCTAGTTCCGCAATTGTCGAAGTCGTCAGGCCCTGGGTCCTAAAATTTTTAGTCCAGCCTGCAGAAGACTTCTGGCTTCGTTATAAAATTTCAATTGCAGCTTATTTTTTATTGTTGAAGCTCTTAGCTACTTTCCTCAATAATCATCAACTCCATCAGCATTTTTACAGGAATATTAACAATTATAACTATCTTTACAGATATTTGGTACGCCCCAGTCCATTTTCAGCACAAAAAACTTTCGAAAGGCACAACAGCAGACGAAAATCCAACATCAGCTTCTGTTCGCAAACACTTCTCGCACAAATGGCGACGAGTTCTCAAGCAGGAAGTCGAAGAGGTTCAGGTCTTGGTCTCAGCGGATACCAATCACCACGACCTCCACCGTTAGCCACGACCAAATCTAACTCGTTATCTTTACCAGAAAGTCCGACAGTAGCGGGTTATCAGAGAGGTAGATCGAACAGTTTGAGAGTAATTGACGATATCTTATTGCGGAGATCGAATTCTTTAAGACAAGGTTTACCTAATATAGGTAGCTCGCGTAGAAAAAGTAGCTTAGAAGACATAGGTTTGAGTCATTTCAGTACGAATTATTCGAACACTATTAAAATAGCTTTAAACGGTAGTATTGGCTTAGAAGTGACCCCTCCGGAAGAAAACAGCCCGCCAGTAATAAATAGTAACACGGCACTAATAATACCACCTCCCGTACCTTCCATTCTTTCTGGTAGTACGCTGAGTCTATCCCAAAGCGGTCTACCAAGTTCAAGCGGTTCTGTCCCCATCAACATGGGCTTCGGTGGTATGTCTAGTTCAGGTTATGGAGAAGTGGGAGGAGCTACTCAACAAGCCGCTCTTCCTCCTACTCCTGTTGCGGATCCGCAACACCTTCAAGGAACAATAGTATGATACAACCTCATGTGGGGGAGAAGAATGAGCAGCTTGAGGAATAAGTGGCTCTAAATCTTCTCGTTTCCACAGTAGGAACTCTGCGGCTATATAGAGTGTAGTGAGATGCGTGGAGATAAATTTTTATTGTGATAGCAGCACTGGACGTAGGTTTATCCCCAATAAGAAAATTGAAACCTCCAAGAACCACAACCTAGTATTTCTCAATTTCTCCAATTGTCTTCAAGTTATCCTCAATTTGGTTGGTTTTACCGAGATTTGAAAGATCTATTGTTCCCACTTTCCTTCTAGTGTTCTGGTCTGGAATTATTTACAGAAGTCCAGAGAATCTAAATTCTACTTTCTCCACTAGTTTGAGCTCCCATCCAGGCAGCGCAGACCTTTTATGAAACTCTCGTTTTCATCTTTTTCTTTCAATAAAAATTTTGTGTCTGATTTCTTTTCTAGTTTATCCTTTCTTTTCTTTATACTCTAGAACTTCTTTGTATATTATTCTTCCTATGCCACGTATTAATTTATCTAGACAAGTTATATCCCACCTATCTTTTAAGGACTTTAAATTAATAATTTTACATCTTGTGACGTAAAAAATTACAAATCTAATATTGTATGGGGATAAGCCTCTATCATGCTGCTGCTATTTACCATTTTTGGCCTTATTAACTTATCTATCAGAATCTTAGACTGATATAATGAATTGATATGTTTTACCGGTTTTTGCACCGGACTAGCCAAATTTTCTTGTAATTGTAGATGAATCTATTACCAAAAACTGCTTAGAACAGTAAAAAAACAAAGTTACAATTCTAGAGACAGGCAATTTTTCTTTGTAAGTTACCGGCATCGCTAAAATTAATTGGCGCAGTCAATAGGATCAAATTAATAGTTCTAACGTTCTAAAGTCAAATGTTCCTTAAATATAACTCCAGCCAACTTTTTAGTTTGTACATTGTGATAAGACATTAAATAAAATTGTATGGCGAAAAGTTCAGAAATCTTATGGAAAAGTGTTATTCAAATAAGATGTGGATGAAAGAGCATTTTGTTGCGAAATTAATTTGTTTTTTCCTCAAACTGAACCCTTTTTTCAATTGAAGCATTTCCGGCCTCAACTTTTAACTGAAATATGATTAATTTGACAAAAATTTAAATTTATTTATTTGTAATTTTTGGAATTTTAAAAAGTGAGATTGCTTTTTTCTGGATTGTTTCTGGAATAAAAAAAATACAACAGCTAAAGCTCAATAGTTCAATTAGAAAATTTATAAAATGAATCTTCATATCATACGCCGTACGTATGGAAAATATTTACTTCGAAAATGCACCAATTTCATCAACATTGCATTTCAATTTTTTTAGATATTAAAATATACAAAATTGTTCATTAAAAACGATAAATTAGGTTACATTTTTCAAAACACGCTGTATACATGTACCAAACAAAATATTTGATGGAAATTATTAACCATAATGAGCCCTGTGGTTTTTAAGAAAAATACAAATATTTACGTAAAATTAGCTTAGAATTTTGAAGACATGTATACAGGATGTCCCATAAAACAAAATTTTGTTAATATGGATCAATGGATATGTAAGTTTCATTTTGTGCATTATATTTATGTTTGTAAATAAATATTAGTATTTTCTAGAAAATTTCTTCCACATGACGACCCTAAATAAAGGGTTCACACCAGTACATTCGTTCAGGTATGTTGAATGCGGGATCAAATATTGTAGCTAGAAATTTTAAATGTTTGGTATCTACCTACTTTATTTGGAGGTGCTTCTTTCGATTCAAACCACTGTCCCAATATGGCTTTTTTTTAACTATTATAAATATAAAACAAAAAGGTTCAATAAAACTTGAAGTCCAAACCACAATATTTAATTATTAAGGGTACCATTTCTATTTCTATTGTAGCCTGATGATTTTTTACCGAAACTAGTAGCAGCTTAATTGTCCTTTGCTGGACAAGATTAAATATTGTGGTTTGGACTTCGAGTTTTATTGAACCCTTTTGTTTTCAAAAAACCACATTTGATATATGGATGAGCTCTTGGAGTTATTATAAATATAATCAATTTTCCAAAGTTAATAAATACTAGTTTATAAAATCATAGTACGATCTTTTCAAGAAAGTTTTATACCGGCTGTCCCATAAATAGGAACCGTTAATTAGAGGCATGATAGATCGTTAAGAAATATTTAAAATACCCAAATGCAACTTTTCTCTAACCTTTTTAGTTTGTGAGATACAAGCTGTTAAAAAGTGTAGAAAAAATACACATTTTATTTCATATCTTCTTGGGGGATGGAAGTACAAATTTAAAATTTCTTGCAGATTATTGTCTCTTTAAAACACATCGACAGTATTATTTATGTAAAATTCTAATAAGCCAGTGGCGTGGTAGGAGGGGTTCGTAAACTTTTATTGTAGGTACCATATTTGTGAAACACCTTGTATTTAGACCTAAAGACTTTTGTATGCAATTCTTTATTAAATTAGGTACTCTTTGTTGAACTCAATAGAACTCTCCATTTTCAAGATTTTCACTTTTTATTAAAGTGACACTTTTTTAAGTTGATTTTTTTTAAATAAATTTATAGTACCTACTTAAAGATCACTTACAAATAATTTAAGCATAAACGTTTTTTATGGGGTTTGTAATTCATAATTATTTAAGGAAAGATAAAGTGTTAAGAAAATATTTACGACTACTATAGTTAGGGAGGCGAATAGGGGATTTTACGGGAATACTCGAGCGTGGCAGTTGAAGATATGAGAGATACCTTAGACCTAATAGAACAACTTTGGAAAGTATTAGCTCTATATGTAGTGACGCGCGCCTATGATAGACGATCAGATTAGTGAAAAAATCGATAGTCTGAAATACTCGAGCGCGTCAGATTAAGATATTGGGGGTTGATGTTAATGTTTTAAGACTAAATTTAACTAATCTGACGATAAGTCCTTGACGCCGCCGAGTTATAGGGTCGGAAGCTTGTAAAAAAACGTTAATCCGGCATTCTCGAGCGCGATTTTATTTTTATTTTGAAGAATATAATCTAAAACTTACTAAAAATACAAAATCTGCCAGTTTCCGCATGACCGGAAGTATGGAGGAGCCATTTCGTCTTCCGAAATACGCGTTGCGACATATAAGTCGCGAACGATACATTTTACAAAAAAAAAGTTTTTCTCCAAATGACATTAAAAGCGGCCTTTTAATGACACTTGGCAGGCTTAGAAGTTGTATACTTTTACTGCCTAGGCAGAAAAAGTTCGTTGCTAGGCAACCTTCCAAGTAATAATTTAAATCAAACTCATCACATCTAGAGCCCCAGCGACTGCAACAATAAGTACAACCTAAAATATAAATTGAAAATTAGTTCTTTAATCCATAATAGATCATTTTCAATATATTCCTACCTTCGTACACAAATACAGTTCATCTGGGGCATCTGATAAAAATTTCTCGATTTCTTCTCTTTGAAAAACTCGGGATTTTTTCGCATGGAAACCGTCTGACTGGCGTTTCAAAAAAGCCCGTAACTTCAGGTATTTGGCCAAATCAATGTTATTCTTTATGTTCAGGGTAGCTTTCAACATCGAATAGGTAGACCATAACGTTGAAGACTTCATTTTCTTTGAAATATGGGAAAAATAGACAATCAGCACAATTTCAGAGAAAGATCCTATATTTTGCTTCTGTCTATATTCCATGAATCTGCTGTATGTGAGTTCATACACAGTTCTTGATTTTCCCGGTAAAAGGTTAAATTCCACATCTCGCGCCTGGTCTCTTAATTCAGGTGGTGTTAATTGCATCAATTCATCCTTACCACATCCTTACTTTGCAGTAAATTCATTTCTAACATGAAAACTTTTCAAAATTGACAATGACAAAGTAAACAGTAAACAAACATATTCAACAAACGTCATCAGCGGTAAACATAGTAACGCATGGCCCAGTTACCTTTGATAAAATAATTTAGTTATTTGGATATTGATAATGAAACGCAATTTAAATATGTAAAAGTCGATTTTGCGTGGAATTGGAATAAATTTAAAGAAAAAATTATATGTTTCACACGGCAGAAAAGCAGATTTAATGCCTTAGCCAGCCACGACATTAATTGTTGTGCTTTTATGCCTAGTAAAACAAATAACTATTTAATTAAACAAAAAGGTAATTTTATTTTACACAAAAAGGTATCTTTACATTTTTGTCCAAAGTTAAAACTTTTGGACCTAAAGCATCATGAAAACTCAAACTCCCGTTTTTTGAGTATATTATCTCGAAAACGGAGGGTGTTAAAAAAATTGATATGGAACAACAATGATTAAATTATGTAACTTTCATTATATCTCAATTTTTTTCCTAAAGCTTCACGACAATTTTCGAGGACTCGGAAAAAGTTACGCGTATCTGTATACAAAAGTATTATTAACATGTACAGTTTCATTTATTTATATTATTCAATAGCCTGTTGATTCTCAAATTGTTTTTTGAACGTACCGTAAGCAAAACGAAGTGAAGAATCGAAGCAAAAAATAGGAATGTGCCATAAACATGTAATACAGACTGAGCGCTTCACAGAAATATGCCGTCCAGAAACAAAAAAACTTTTTTCGGTCAGATTAAGAGAACCCACCAACATTTTTGTCAGATTAAGAAAATATGCTTTCAGGATACCGAGATAAACCTCCCCTATTTAAATCTGACGCGCTCGAGTATTTCAAAAGAACTTTTATTTTTGCATTTTCAAAAATTTGTCGTAACTTATCGTCACGCCGAAATCGTCAGTTTTTTTAAAGGGAGCTTCCTTGGGGCCTACTTAACACCCCTTCCGAAAATCTGACGCGCTCGAGTAAATTTTTTTTTCGGATTTTTGACTACTTTATATAACTACCCCCACCACACAAACCGGCAGATTAGTATACCGTTGTTATCAGAGGCATACGTGGTATGAATAACTGACGCGCTCGAGAATGCCCAAGTAACTGTTTTTTTTTACATTTTTGAAAAACCGTACACGCCATACCCACCGCTAAAATGGTTTTTACCATACGAGCTTTTCTTTTCGAAATTACTTTATCTTTCGATTTTGATAGGTCTCGACGGCGCTCGAGAATGTCGCCATTTAGCGACCTCTCCTCCCTAACTACTACAAATTTATTGTTTAAAAACATTACAACATAAAAAAGTGTCTTACTGCTATAAAAAGTAAAAAATATTGAAAATGGAGTGTCCTATCGAATTTAATAAAGAGTACCTTTTATGTAAAAAATTTAATAATGAATGGACAAAATAGACAAAAGTTTTTAGCTCTTAATACAGGGTGTTTCAAAAATATGGTACAATAAAAGTTTACGAACCCCTCGTACCACGCCGCTGGCTTATTAGAATTTGACATAATCAATACTGTTGATGTGTTTTAAAGAGACAATAACCTACAAAAAATAATAAATTTATACTTTCATCCCCCCAGAAGATATAAAATAAAATGTATATTTCTTCTACACCTTTAAAAACCTGTATCTCACAAACTAAGAAAGTTAGAAAAAAGTTGCATTTGGATATTTTAAATATTTCTTAACGATCAATCATGCCTCTAGTTTACAGTACTTATTTACGGGACACCCTGTAGATATACGAAGAGTAATTAGAGAAAAATTAGGAAAAATATTACATGTGGCAACGTCGTAAAATAGGTTTACTTTTATCTCCTCTGTTTTTACGCTGCCTGACAAATTACAGTCCTTTTCTATAAAAAAATCTTCAGTGAAGGTAAAAAAATATAAAAACAACTTTCTCTGAAATATTTTTTTTGTTTTGGAAATATGTAATTAAAAGGGCAAAATATTGAATCTACAAGAAACACCTCATTTTTTTGATGTTAGTTGTAAATAGTTAAGAAATGTGATCAATCACACATCAGTGGGTACATTCTGGTACCATTATTTCAAATCCACACAGACACTAAAAAAAAAGTTTTTATCAATATGTGATTCTTACTGATAACTGTACCAATAAAAATAAGTTTGACAACGTTGTATGATATTTACGTCAAGAAACAAACTATAGGTGGAAAAAAATGGAATTTTATATTTTAATTTGTTGGTCTATATAACTCTTTAGAAAGAAAAGAGAAAAATATTGGCAAATATAAGACATTTTTGAGATGATTTATGGAAAAATACCCACAAATGTTCCATTAACGGAAAATTATTGAAGAAAAAAGTGGAGCCAATGCTACAAATCTTTTGCTATTGTAGATGATAGTATCAAGATTAACACCTGCATCTAGCATAAAACTAAAAACGGCATTAGAAACTTATTATGCCAACTTTTAGAAAAAATTATCATTATGTCGTATTACAAAGGAAATAATTGTTCGTCATTTTACAACCTTAGGAGAGAAGTAGTCACCGCACTGTCAATCTACTTTAGTAAATCTCCAAGCAGTTTCTTGACGTGAACAGCAAAATATTCTGCACTTCATTATACAACTCTGTCTAATCGACGATTTTTGCGATATGAATTTATAACAATGTAAAATTATTTATCTTTGTATATTTATGGAAAAGCACATTTAAAATATTTGAAAAAAAAACTATAAGTAATAATAATGAAAATATTTAAAAATAACGAACCTTTTTCAAAAAAATCGTATCCTGCGTAAACTATTAATAAAAAAAAAGTTTCCAAGTTAATAGTTTGTATCTTTTGCTATGTAGATTAGATGAAACCGTCCAGATAAATAATGTACAGGATGTTTTAAAATTAAAGTTCATAAAAGGGAATAGATTTTAATATTTGATGAGTTAAAACGACCTCCTAAAGGTAAAGAAATCAAAGGGAATATCAAAAAATACCATTTGACGATAAAAAAGGATGAATTAATTATTAAAATATATACGAGGGCGGTTTGAAGAGAATGTCATGACAGATAGATTAGTTCTAATACTCATTTAAAGTCGTAAAAATGTCTCCCTTATGAATATAATAGTGAGACATCCTGTAGCTTGTGTACATATCTGAACCGCTCGATATATATACATATATTTATATAGTGAAAAGCTGAGCTATCTATAACATTTTTTAAAGTAAAGACTGTGGCGTGGTCCAATATTTTCGAGAGAATATGTACACTTATACATATCCATTTGAGATGGAGAAGACTACCTATATTTTTCTAGATAAGGTATGGTTTGATTGAAACAATATTATAATATTATCGATAGGAAGGAGGTGGATAAAGTGTCATTCATATGTACGAATATTTTTTCCAACAAAATTTATTTCTCCATGAGTTATATGGATTTGTTTAATATTTAGCATGTTGCTCACTTCTTTCAAATATGAAATTGGGAAAAGCCCGGATCTCGGTCACATGACACATAATTATTTTATTAGATTATTCATATTCATAGATTATTCATACGAACGACACAATATATTAAATAAAAAATTTCACCGGGATTCGGATTCGAACCCATGTCTAAAATTCCTCACTTTACCAAGTCAGAGCCGTAAACCTATGAAGACTTTAGACAGGGTGTCCCACGACGACTTAAAACTATCTGTATATGGCAAAATACTTATAGTAAAATTATGAAAATTTCTACGTTCGAGTTTTCGGATACGATCTTTTTAACTAAAATATTTTCAAAGATAGCAGACTTCCGGTTCTACCGGAAGTCGACTGTAACTTTGTTATTTCAAAAAGAACACCATGTATATTAATACATTTTTAAAATCTACGTAAAATTTTAGTATACTTTTGTCTGAAAACTTTTTGAAGTTAAACTTTGAACACTTTCTATACACACCCTGTATAAAATGAAAAATTTTTCAACATAGATTAAAATAGGTCTGACCGAAGGCAACCGAACAGAAACCATTTTCATATCTTTAAGGGTATCCTCTTGAAAAAATAATTTGTAAGGGTCTGCAACTGTCAAATTTTTTACAAAAAAGTTAATAACTCAAAAAATATGCATTCTTCGAAAAAAGTTTTCAGACAAAAGTATACTGAAATTTTACGTAGATTTTAAAAATGTATTAATATACAGGGTGTTCCATTTAAAATAACAAAGTTACAGTCGACTTCCGGTAGAACCGGAAGTCTGCCATCTTTGAAAATATTTTAGTTAAAAAGATCGCATCCGAAAACCGGAACGTAGAAATTTTCATGATTTTACTATGAGTATTTTGCCATATACACATAGTTTTAACTCGTCGTGGGTCACCCTGTATATGATAGTATCAAGATGTATATACAGGGTGGTCCTTAAGTAATTGTACATAGTACAGTACAATCTTCACTTCAAAATATTGCGATCTAAAGCAACTATCCTTAATAACATGTTGATATTGAGAAAGATACAGGGTGTTAAACTTGAAATTTTAATTTTCGTTTTTTACAATAACTTCAACACTTTTTGACGTATATGCACAAAAAGTCGAGGTTGTTTTTGATATGAGAAATCATAATTTTGTACTTATTTCGATGTAATTTGTCGAGAGCGCCACATAGGCCACGTATATGCGGTGGTATCCCCAAATCTCAACGGTTCTAATTAAGATTTGGAGATACTAACAGATTTACCTTTTTTTTTGTTGTATGTTTTTTGTTGAAAGTAGCGCTAATGTAAAGGCAAAAAAGTTTTGAGTACATTTATGCCGCATACGTGGCCTATGTGGCGCCCTCTACAAAATACATCGAAAAAAGTACAAAATTATGATTTCACATATCAAAAAACCCCCAGCATCAAATTTATGTGCATATACGTCAAGAAGCGTTAAAGTTATTGTAAAAAACGAAAATTAAAAAATTAAAATTTCATGTTGGACACCCAGTATCTCTATTAATATCAACATTTTATCAATGCTAGTTGGTTTAAATCGCAATATTTTGAAGTGAATATTGTACTGTACTTCTATGTACAATTACTTGAAGACCACCCTGTATATAACTTGTTCAATAACATAACAAGTAATAATCTTTTTAAATGTAATAAACTATAGTTTGACAAAAAAACTAATACCTAAACAGGTATACTCTATTTCTTAATGTCTGACAGCACCGTAGCCTCATTAAATATTCAAATAAAAATTTATCTTTTACAGAGTGATCCTAAGAATTTTACAAGTAAATACTAAAATTCTATGCAAAACAAGTAGGTGTCTGTATTGATTATCTATACATCCCTGTTTCAGCTCAAAATACAATATAGTAATAAAACTGAACAATGCCAGATAAACGATAAATATTGCGGCAGTAGGGGAGATTACGATATTAGTTTATTCTGCTTATTTAATTAGATTCGGTCGACATTACAGTTGAATAAAATATTGTATTTTGCATATGTTTATCAAGGTCAAGTGGTTTTCTTCCAGTTGACTTTTTAGGTGGAGATATATTTCCATTTTTCCTCTCCCTTAGAAGCCTGTAAATAGTAGATTCACTAACTCATGTCATATTGGAACATGTCGAAACTATATTTCTAACAGTAGCAGCCGGCATTCGTTTGTAAGCTAAGCACGCTCTTACACTTTGCTGGGGTGAAGCTTGAAGACATTTTTCACAACACAGTTAACACTTATGGAACGTAAGCGACTCTGAGCAAAACAAATTATACAAATTTGGGCGAGACCAAGTTTCACCGTATATACCTGCAAAATTTCTAAGTAGTCATTAGGACAATCCCTATAGTAAGACCCTATTGTAATGTTTCTTGGAAATTATCAAGTTGTTTTAACTAACCGAATTTAGATTCATATTACCTTTATATATCAGATCGGGTATAAAATTAAATAGTAAATAAATTCCTTAGATGAACGGTGACGCTTATGGTTTACTACCTGACTAGCATCTGTGACCTTTTCGCGTGCTGTCAGACAATAAGAAACAGACTATATTCTATTATTCTATGCTTGTTGAATAATATACTCTTATTTCTACCAAACCAATGTCACGTGTCGTGATGTTCAGTATTAAACGTCTGCTTTTATACCTCCTTCCAATTATGATGCTTTGACTATTGCTTTAAATAAAATAATTATATCAAGTAAAATTAACTTTCCTTATAATATGGGAAGTAGTTTATAGTTGTAAATAATGAAAAAAATGTTTCTTGTACCTACATTACAATATCTAGTTTAAAATGTATTATTATCATTATTACGTTAAATGGCAGGTCTCCTCTTGTAAACATCTATCATCCTGTATATTCGATACATTCATTTACATAATATATTAAAAAATGTGATGAGAATAAAAATATTATTACTAACAAATTTATATATTATACCTATTTGTTATAATGTGCATATTGTTCAAAAAATAAATCAGCTAATTATTAAATATGATTTTCGAAATAATCTTGGTCCATTTATATGGATTTCCTTTTAGAGGGAAACCAATCGCTTGGGTATATTTTAAGCTAGATTTAAATTATAATTTCCTAAAATTTTATTACCGTTTAAGGTCCATTAGATGTTTATATTCGATTACAACATATTTAGATAATTAAGAAATATCGTTAAAAATAATTAAAAATTGTACATTTGGCATACATGCACGAACATTTTACTCATCTTCAATTTGGGAATTAAATTAAGATCGTAACTGAACTAGATTCCGTTTCACATAAGAATAACCTAAGTCTAGAAGTTGCAGTCGTATGTGCGAAGAAACGGAGTCTACCTCTTTGTACATTGTTGTACATTGTATAACCTCAATTATATCTTTTACATTATAGGATTTCCATTCCTTAATTGTAGTTTAGACGTTGCTTTTGGCTTTTTTTCGTTTTTTTTTATAATATCCGTAGTTATATATAAGTATTGTTAAGATAAGTTCTAATAAATTCTTAATAAATAATACTTATGAAACAACGAATAAAACAAGAAAAAAAAAACGAAAAAGCTCATAAGGTAACCTGTAAATTGAAATCAAACAATAGAACTTATAGCAAGGTTATAAAATAATGTACCAAGAGATAGTTCTATCATAGAATACACCAACTCAACTAACGGTGTATTCTGTGGTTCCACCAGATAGGGTATCACCATTGTCTATAGACAATTATAGACAATGGTATCACTTATATTGAATTCCCAATAGAGTGGAAGAATCTTTTAATACGCTTACATTTCATTCATTTTAAAGTACTGTCAATAGCACATTATATACATTGTATTTTCTTTGGAATGTTTCATTTTTCCCACTCCTCCATATTCCTTACTCAATTATAAGACCACCCGGAAGGTATGAAAAATTTGAAAGCATTTATAGTTAAAATATATCGATGGCTTCTATAATATCATAAATCAATAAAGATAAAACTTTTAAATAAAATCATTATTTCTCCATGAACTTGGGTTTCTCCAATAATTGTACAAAAAAACGTAAAATTTTGTGGTCAAGATATACATGCTAGGTAGACGAATCCATTATGCAAAAGGGGAGTAACCACAATTTTGAATTATTGCATTATAATAAAGAGATAATTACCTTAAGAATCTTGCAGATATTTCTTTTTGTTCACTAACACTTAATTCACAAATTTGCATAGTTTTTCGTACCGGAATTACGTTTTTTCCACGATAATTACAATAATACGAAATCGAATAAAATTACGCGTCGTCCATATTACTCAAAACTTGCTAAGCAATTGGTTTTGAGTCATTCTGTCATCGAGCAAAAACTCATAGCCAACTAAGTACGATTTTCATAAAAAAGACTATGATAGGTATAATGTTTATACCTACCTACAGTTGAGGTTAAAATATTGTGACTTTACGGAATGTCCCAGAATTAGAAATATGATGATTTTCTAATTTAGAAAGTAGTACTTGTATAAATATAGAGTATTAGAGTACCTTACAGGGTTATAGAGACCAAAAGATCCTCATACTCTCAGATAGTTAAGCAGCACAGAAGTCCATAGCATGTCGCCAGAGAAACTTTTCACTCTGGCAGTCTTGCAGATCAATACGTATAGAATGAAACTCTTGGGTAAAATATGTATAAATATGAAAACTCCTAGGACTAGAAACCCAAAGAAGGGTTTTCCTAGGAAGAGTCTAGTGACAAATCTGTTAAGCCTGATAAGAACAATTCGTCTCTTCATCTTCACATAAACGGTACAGACAAGAGCACAAAAAATCTAAGCGCTGAGTGCATGTTCTGCCTGATTATATTTCAAAATTATTCGAAAATAAATAGAATATTTATCACTATTCAAAATTGTTTCTACATGATAGGCAATACTGCATACACAGCAGTGAACCAAAGTTCAAAACAAAACATTAAAACGTCAAAAGTCAAAATTGAAGTGTTTTTGATTGAAACCAAAACAAAACGTTATCCAAAGAATTTTATTTAAAAGTAATTCTTTATCAGTTTTCCTGTGGCTGTGATAGTATAGTAATATTTTTTTAAATGTCTGCTTTATTTTCTTCAATAACCAGCGTGTTACGTTTAGGACCAAAAGAATATGTAAGACAAAAATTCAAATTACCACTGATAAAGTTTATACACGATACATTAAATTTGTACAAATCTAGGACGAAGGCAGGAGTCAATAATATTAGGGAAGTTTTATTTAGAGGTACAGTAATAGCTTTAATAACAGCTCTTTTAGTTTGGTTATCGATTTTTATGTACATTGCATTTTATTATGTATATGTACCAACGGTATCACATGAACGTCCTGTGCATTTCAAATTCAAGTAAGTACCACTGTTTTTATTATTTATCTCAGATCATAATACTTGACATACCATTCAATAATTGTATAACTTGCTATTCACTCTTCCTAATAACAATGTTTCATAGTTAACTACATTATACTATAGGAAATTATTTGTTTCATAGGCCATGTGGAGCAACAGATCAGTGTTCATTGGACAAAAAATCAATTTGTAGTTTTCCCTCTGCACATGTCAAACTAACTCAGCAACAACTCTTAATGATGGGGCAAGCATATAAAATACATTTAAATTTAGAAATGCCAGAATCACCTGTAAACCGTGAACTAGGTATGCCATATATTTTAAACTCTCAATATGTAGCAAACATGGAATATTTACCTTTTTTTAGGTATGTTTATGGTATGTGCAGAGTTTATGGGCAGGGATGGGACTCTTTTAAATAGTTCTTGCAGATCTGCGATGTTACACTACAGAGGAATACTACTGGATACACTTTATAAGCTATTTTTCAGCCCCTTTTTCATTTTGGGTTCAGCAGAAGAAAAACAATCTGTTAAAGTTGAACTTTATGCTGATTATGAAGAACAAGAGGTAATTTCATTTTATTAATCAATATTTTATTATATCCTTTATTTAATTTTAGAATGAACCAGTTACTGACATTTTCATAGAATTACAAACAAAAAATATTGAAGTTTATTCATCTAAATTTACAGTAAATGCCCAATTTAATGGACTGCGATATGTGATGTTCCATTGGCCTGTCATATCTGCAGCAATGGGTATGTTCAGAATGTTTTATGTTGTACGAAATAGATTAGTTTTATTTTTAGAAAACTTGCTACGCAAGATTGTTCATTTAATATCAGAAATAAAATTAGTTGCCAATTGCTTTTTTGTTTTTAATAAGGGATCATTTAAATTTGAAAGAAATGAAAAAGTTTCTCGGTGGTGGCTCACGGTTAACTACAGTAGAGGTTTAATAACAAATAAAAAAGGAAAGGAAAAACCAGGATTTTGTCTGATGTGCTATCCTAAACACTGTGTTCATGAAATGGTTACTTAAATCTCTTCCAATCTACTATTCATTCTACCTAATTACTTCTTCAATAGAACCAAAGATTACAGAATAAAAATATAAGATGTTTCACTCGTTCGAATTTATCACGTAAAGCATAGATGCCGCTGGTGACTTGGATGGTACAGTACGTCGCTACGTCCTTACTTGCATTTAATTTGGCAAATTATACGGGACGTCGCCCGGCGAGCGCTGTTATTTTAGAACGGTGTTTATTGGTTGTCCGTGTTCTATATTTATGTTGTATAGATTTTTTAAATTTATTAATTAATTGTTAAAATGAGCAAAAAGTCATATTAATATTTTTCTCTTTAATAGCAAAGCTTAAACACTAAATATTTTGTAATATTTGCCAATACAAAATCACGGATTTATTTTTATAATAAGGATATTACATAAACAAGTACATTAAGCAAAAAAACAAAAAAATTCAATTCTATAGCTAACCAAAGGGGAATTGGTCAGTTCCTTTTGAACGAATTTACTAAATTTTACTTATATTTTATTCTCAAATGTATATTGAAATGATAGATTAAATTTAACACATAAACCAAACTCCAAACTTAGTATTTTACAACATTTATAAAAAATTTTAATAAAGGTATCCTGCAGCTGCTTCTCTTTTCACTGTTTTAACCTTGTCAATCCAAAAAATATGCGTTATTTAAAGATCAAAATTTAAGATTTAGTGGCCCTATTATTCTGGTGGCTAATGAGTATATTTAATTGAATTTGTTATAAATATCTCCTAGATTATCAATAAGTATGTATCACAAAATTACTAAGATACTGGATAAAAACTGTGAATTGATTCATTTTAGAAATTCAAGTTTATTTTTTACTTACCTTTTCAAATTCATATCCCGAACATTTTTCGAAATAATTAACATTTAAAAATAAACCTTTGTGATAAAGAATCCTATTAATTTAAATATATATTTCTCTAATTACCCCTGTATAGTTTAAAATAAAATAACCTTGTCGAACTTCTCTGGTATCTGCCGGTCTCTGACAACAAGAGCGTCGTAAACATAATTTATGAGAGCGGCGTCCGTTTGGGACAGCAACTTGAATCAAACTGCCCTGGAGTGAAACATCTTATATTTTTATTCTGTAATATTGGTTAGAACTACAGCTTCATGAATAACACACAATAATAAAAATAATTAGCATAGTAATGACTTGCCAATATCTTTGAAATAAAGAAAATAGCTTCAACAACTGAAATGTATCATTTGTTATTAGAATGTTCAAACTAAATCCTTCACTTTACCTTGAACTGGCCATATTTCTTCATCTTTTATTTAGAAAATTATATAAATTATTAACTTTCCTTATGTAACAAAATCCAATCAAATTTAATCATTTGATAACCTACAATTGTCAAGACAATAGCGGTTTGTGATCATTTTGAGTCTTTCCTGGATATGTTTTTTTAACTGGGAGTCAAAGTTTATCACAAAGTAATCAAAATCGTTTATTTTTATAATAAAACTGAAAGTGGAGGGTGTTATTTTGTATGAAATTACACATAAAAATTGTTATTGAATAAAATATGAATTCATTTTCCAAAAAGTAACTTTAGAAAAAGCTAAACTAAGTAGTTAACAAGTAATTGTTTTATACAACAATTAAATACTTTGTCCAAAATCCATTTTCCCATGAAAATAAAATTTGACCACCTTGGAGCTCTACTGGATCTAAATATTTATACACTTCTTATTAGGAACTTCCATTTTTAGATGTCACTTAAACATTTCAAAAATTCAATCTATTGATAACTAAATTCCCAAGCTACAAAATTTTTTTTGCTAAAGTGTATTTCAAGATATTTCTTTTC
>CAJUYG010000218.1:156006-174124 GCA_910591675.1 Galerucella calmariensis | reverse complement strand
AAGAAAACCCAGGCCCAAACCCGGTTGATCAAAGTGTAACTATGTATGAAAATATCAGAAAATAAGAAATGGAAAACTATTGGGTTTTTCCAAATATTGGTGGTTAAATTATTAAGATAAGAGTTATTTTATGACTCGACCTACCTGCACTTCTTAGCGCCGAAAATACATGTCGGATTATCTAACCTTCTTGGTCAGACAGTTGAAGAAGGATGGCTAGCGCCCAAATTACACCCGCCGATCAAGTTAGCTGGCGAATACTGTACATTAAAATTCAGTGGATTGTATAAAGTAATTGTACAATCAATAAACTCAAATAAAAACAATGTTGCTACCTTTAAAAATCGATCTTTACAATGTTGCACTAGCTCTTGTTCACGCCCAGCGAACAAATTAAGCCCCACAGGTAGAAGACGCTTCAAACAAGCCACCATTAACGAAGCTTGGATTTCTTTATCCTTGTCCCTCTTCTTATCGCGGTGTTTTTTCTTTTTCTAAAAGAACGTTTATATAAACAACTATCAATGGAGGATTCTAAATAGACCCACCTTTCCTACTGTAGGTTGGTTACCGTCGGGTACGACTGGTCTTCTCGTTGCTGTAGGCATGATAAGCACCATGTTATCGATTTCGTTGGCGGAAATGAAGTTTTGTTCTTCTCTTAGGAAATACTGAGATTTCGACCAAATGTTGAATATCTCCGCGACGTTGTTGTAGAGATCTTCAGCTTCGGCGACGTTGTGTCGCAACCAATGATTTCTTTGCAGATCGACGTATTTTATTAAGAGCGGATAGAAGGAGTATATATCTCTTACTAAAAGTATCCAATCTTCTTGTATTTGTGTTTCAATCTAAAAAAAAACATTTAAAAAATACAACAACCAAAATCGAATTTTTATCATCACCTGAGAAGTATCTTCCGACGAACTTTTTATAAATCCTCTCAAACTTTCTTCTTTATGAAACATAGCTTCGGTCCGCTTCTTCACTCTTTCGGCTAAGGGAAGAAACGGGTCTTTAAGTAGCTCTTCGCTGCTGTTTATGATGATTTGTTGAGTATAAGCGGCTACTCTTGTCATCCAAGGAGCGTTTTCGTTGCCGATGTTCTTTTTGATCAGCTTCAGTACATTTTTCAACAGCTGGTTCATATGTTCTGCTGTTACCATCGAAACGTGCGTCCTGAAATTGTAATCAAGTTTTTGTTTTTCGCTTTTTTGGTGGGATTTTTCTTACCCTCCGGTCGGACTGACGTTATCGGGACCTTGCGACCACCAAAATGGCAAATACGAGCACAGCATCGGCATTATAACGTCGATAATGTGCGGTGAATCGTTGTAAGTTTTTTCGCTGTCGACATACTGATCTACTTCGGAAATTATCGCTTCCAATGTAGGCATTGAGCTCTCCATTCTCGCCATTATATCTGCAAATTATTAGTGTAAGCCACAAATTATACAAAATGCTCGGTAAAAATATTAAATTAATGGTAAAAACGACAAATGACCGGTAATAAGAATGAATTCTAGGTGAAAACAACAAATTACCGGTAACCAGAATACATTATTGGTAAAAACAACAAATTACTGGTAATGAGAATAATCCTTAAAAAGAATACATTATTAGTAAAAACAACAAATGATCGGTAATAAGAATAAACTATCGGTAAAAAGAATACATTCTTGGTGAATGGAATATATTATCGGTAAAAATGACCGGTAATAAGAATAAACTATCGGTAAAAATGACCGGTAATAAGAATAAACTATCGGTAAAAAGAATACATTATTAGTAAAAGAACAAATGACCGGTAAGCAGAATAAATTATTGGTAAAAACGACAAATGACCAGTAATAGGAATAAATTCTAGGTAAAAACAACAAATTACCGGTAACCAGAATACATTATAGATAAAAACAGCAAATGACCGGTAGTAAGGATAAATTGGCGGTAAAAACAACAAATGACCGGTAAGAAGGATAAATTATCGGTAAAAACAACAAATGACCAATAATAAGAATAAATTATCGGTAAAAACAACAAATGAGCGGTAAACAGAATATATTCTCGGTAAAAACAACAAATGACCGGTAATAAGAATAAATTATCCTTAAAAAGAATACATTATTAGTAAAAACAACAAATTATCGGTAATAAGAATAAATTCTCGGCAAATGGAATATATTATCGGTAAAAATGACCGGTAATAAGAATAAACTATTGGTAACAAGAATGCATTATTAGTAAAAGAGCATATGCCCGTAAAGCAAAATAAATTATTGGTAAAAACAACAAATGACCGCTGATAGGGATAAATTATCGGTAAAAACAACAAATGACCAGTAGTAAGAATACATTATCGGTAAATAGAATCTATTATCGTTGAAAATGACCGGTAATAAGAATAAACTATTGATAAAAAGAATGCATTATTAGTAAAAGAACAAATGACCGGTAAGCAGAATGAATTATTCGTGAAAACAAGAAATGACTGGTAATAAGGATAAATTATCGGTAAAAACACCAAATGACCGGTAAAAAGAATAAATTATTCTTAAAAAGAATACATTATTAGTAAAAACAACAAATGATCGGTAATAAGGGAAAATTATCGGTAAAAGAATGCATTATTAGTAAAAGAACAAATGACTGGTAACCAGAATAAATTCATTCTTTTTTAATTTCTTGGGAAATTAAACCACAATATTTTTAAATTCTTTATTTCAACGTTTCGGTAGCGTTCCAGCTACCGTTGTCAAGAAAAAATAAATAAATTATCGGTAAAAACAACAAATAACCGGTAACCAGAATAAATTATCGGTAAAAACAACAAATGACCGGTAATAAGAATAAATTATGAATAATACATTACTGGTGCTTCGGGTGGAGATTGAAAAAGTCATTTTTTAACGGTCGTATTTACCTTGTGCTTCTAACGAATGATCGGCAATTCTGTTCAACAAAGAAAACTGGTTGTGCTTGTTTAGATGGGGTTCCAAGAAGGCGACGGGGAACGTAGAGCTAAAAGCTCCCAAACACGATCCCAACGAAGGCTTGTACTTCTCCATTTCGGTTTTGAGATATTTTCTTTCTTGAGATAAAGTCGGGTCGGTGCCGAGAGTGTATAGGGCTTGTAGTATTTTGTAGGAAGCTACTTGTATCTCATCAACTGTAAATTACGGTGAAAATTATTAAAATTGGAAAAAACGGGGTATTTTTTATCTTACGTAGTAAATCGCAGCCGAATTCGCAATGAGCGAGATGGTCAAACAGTGACGTGAGGATGGGTAGAACCACGACGTTTATGTAAAATAACGATGTGGACGTTTTTAAATGCGTTCCTCTCAAATGGCCGTATTTACCCTGAAACATAATCAATTATCAAAGTTATAGTACGTCTCGGTCCTCAAAGATGCTCAAAGCATTGAATCAGTGATGGTAGTACTAACCTCCTGCAAATTGATGATAGTATGCCCCAAATCGTCGGCTGTGTTATTAAAAAACGTCAACATCGAAGTTCTTATGAACTCCGGACAATTTTTCACCAAAGATTTAGCGTCTATGCCTTTCACCAATACTTGCAAACACCGTACTGTAATCCTAACGTCAGCACCGAAAGCTGCCAGCTTCGATCTCAACAAATTCGCCAATTTACAAAACAACGCCGCCACCATTTCCTTTTCCTTCAAACTAGCAGCTCCGACGTTGTTCGTGGCAGTAGCTATGGTGATAAAATAGTTACGATGCGTCGAAAAGTACTTTTCCATCAAAGGTAGTACGACTTTGGAGAAGAATTTTATATCGCGCGATGATGTTTTATAAGAACTTCGTCGACTGAAAGTTTGAGAAGGTTTCAGTAGTTTCATGTTAATCGTAGCTCTCTCCAGGTATTGGATCAATTTTTCTAGAAGGCTGTAAGCGAATCTAAGCTCTATTGCTGGACCGGAAGCGGATTGTTCCGTTTCTGATTGTCCGCCGCGATTTGGCCTAGAAACAGTCGAATAGATAAGAATCGATGTTATATTTACATAAAAAATAATCTTTAAACTATCGGTAAAAAGAATGCATTATCAGTAAAAGAACAAATAACCGGTAAGCAAAATTAATTATTGGTAAAAACAACAAATGACCGGTAATAAGGATAAATTATCAGTAAAAACAACAAATGATCAGTAATAAGAATAAATTATCGGTAAAAACAACAAATGACCGGTAATAAGAATAATTTATCGATACAAACCAAAAAATGACCGGTAACCAGAAGAACTTATTGGTAAAAACAACAAATGACCGGTAATAAGAATAAATTATCGATACAAAACAACAAATGACCGGTAATAAGAATAATTTATCGATATAAAACAACAAATGACCGGTAATAAGAATAAATTATCCTTAAAAAGAATACATTATTGGTAAAAACAACAAATGATCGGTAATAAGAATAAACTATCGGTAAAAGCAACAAGTGACCAGTAATAAGAATAAATTATCGGTAAAAACAACAGATGACCGGTAATAAGAATAAGTAATGCCACAAGGAACTTACAGAAGATATTAAGAATAAGTTATCGGTACAAAACAACAAATGTCCGGTAACCATAATAAATTCTCGGTAAAAATGATCGGTAATAAGAATAAACTATTGGTAAAAAGAATGCATTATTAGTAAAAGGAAAAATGACCGGAAAGCAGAATAAATTATTGGTAACAACAAATGACCGGTAATAAGAATAAATTATCGGTAAAAATAACAGATGGCCGGTAATAAGAATAAATTATTGGTGAAAAGACAGAATGTCCACCGCGATTTGGCCTAGAAATAGTCGAATAGATAAGAATCATGTTATATTTACATAAAAAATAATCTTTACCTGTGTAACTTGAACCCTTGGTATTGCAAATATTTCAGAAACTCTTGAGATCGTTCTCTATTCTTTTTTTTCTCTTTATCGGTGAGAAGATCGTACGGTACGAGTTGTGGATGCACACCTCCTCCGCACGTAGTCAACTCTTCTCTTTTCTTCTTCGCCCAAATATCGTGAGCGTTTTCCGCCAAACGTTCAGCCATATTTTGCATTTCTCTTGATAAAGTTAGATTGCTCATATCTACAGGATGCGGATTGTAATTGAAAGCCGAAGCACCTTCTCCGGATTGTCTCATTCCGGAACTCCTGTTGTTAGAAGGTAAATCTACTTGTTGCTGCTCTACCGACCATCCGATTGCTAATAAAGCTTTGAGGGATTCTCTTACTGGTTCCTTGTATCTTTCCTTTTCCTAAAAAAAATATTAGAACCTATTCTATTGGAGGCGCTAACATGGGAATCTACATAGGGAAATCGCCGAAAAGAGGTTAAAAGTAGCGAAATTGACGCTAAAAGTGGTGGGGGTAAATCGTGATGTCAAACGTTCCGTCAAACGTCACGTTAAACGTCACATTTTCACGCCAAACGTCACGATGTCATGTCAAACGTCACGTGTCACGTCAAACGTCACGTTGTCATGTCAAACGTCACGTTGTCACGTCAAACTTCACGTTGCCAAGTGTCAGTTAAACGTCACGTTGTCACGTCAAACCTCACGTTCAACGTTTGACATTTGACGTGAAGGAGAACGTGACGTTTGACATTTGACGTGTCGTTTGACATCACGATAAGGTTTTCTATTGTTAATATATAATATTATTACTTACATAATCGTTTAACATGGTGTAAGGTTTTAATCTGGGATGAGTCTTGTTACCTTCCCAACCCGAATAACTTTCCGCGTACTGCCAAGCGTTTTCCAACTTCCTCGAAGCCCAAGCGTCGTGGTAATGTTCAGAAAACTGTTGGACGATATTGTTCAAGTCGTTGTTCAAAACAATCGATGAAGTATTGATGGGTTGCGGGTTGTATGGACCGTCCGAACCGGATTTGTCGGTTTTATTCGTGTACCATTCATCGTCGTAATTTTTAGACAGAGAATAATCCGGCGGTAAAGCGCAACCTATTGCCGTCAAACAAGGTAAGGCTTTTCCGAATAATTCCGGATCGTAATCCATTTTACTCAAAGAATCGAAGATGTTCGAGAACAACATCATGGTTAACCGCTTTTCTTCGTCGCTGGACGAACCGTACATCCCTTGTCCGCCGCTGGAGCCGTAATATTTAGCACACCTCTCGTAATGTAACGTTAACAATCTTAAAGCTACTGTGGTGTATTCGGATAGGTTAGAAACGTCAACTGTCAATTTTCTGAGTAGCTTTAAAAGCATGGAGGGTTGCAGTTGACTGGTTAAGGCGACTAAAAAGTCGGAAACTGCTTCTCTTTGACCTTTTGTAAGCATCCGGTTCTTGGAAAGTCTGTAAACTGTGTGTAAAGTAGCATCTAATAGGGAAGAATAATTTTCCGCTTCGCTGTAGAATCTACTGTGTTGAATTAGTAAGGGAAGGATGGAGTTTCCTATGTAGCGGTTCATGCTAAGAGCCATGTCGGATTCACTTCCGTCGTTCTGAAAAAATAAAATAAGAAAACTTTTTTTAGAACTTTAGTCCTTTACGTTAGGTTGGAGCGAAGCGACAGGGGGTAATTCGGAAAAGATCTGACCGTAACGTTACGTTGCTGCGTTATGTGCCTTGAGCCTCTCTGTCTCTCGTTTACGAAGCAGCGATTCATATGCTTCGACCGGGAATCGAACCCGGGCCGCCCGCGTGGCAGGCGAGCATTCTACCACTGAACCACCGATGCTACATTAAAATTCTATGCAAAGCTGGTATTCGCAGTGCTGGTGATATACTTGAGTTTATTCGTATAAATTTTTTACTATTATTTCCATAATTTTTTGCAAGATTGATCTTTTTTAGAACTTTATTTGAACTTTAGTTCTTTACGTTAGGTTGGAGCGACCGGGGGTCGCGACGCAAAAGATCTGACCGTTACGTTGCTGTGTTATATGCCTTCGTTATGTGTTTACGAAGCAGCGATTCATAGGCTAGAGAAAATTGTAATGCCGCCATATATCGATGTCTCGGGTTTAAATTTTACACAAAGGTTGATAATATAATAGTATAATAATCGATTGTTGATAATCGATTAGAAGATATATCTTACAGTTACACATGTCCGTTTTAAACTAAAAAAAATGCTGGAAAGATTTTAAATTAATCGATAGATTGAAGAAAAAAACCGAGGACAGATTTTTGTAACGAAATAATTCATCTACTACTGTACAACTACAACTTAATGATAATCGATTGTTAATCGATCAATAATAATCGATTATAGATTGATTATTGATCGATAGTTAAAATAATCGATTATTAATCAATTGATAATAATCGATTGTTGATCGATTAGAAACAATCGACTTTTAATTGATTGGAAATATTCGAATATTCATCGATTATATTCAATCGGTTATTAATCGATGGTTGATGAAGGATTGATGATAATTGATTATTAATCGATTGAGGTTAACCGATTATCAATCGATTGTTGATAATCGACTATTTAATCTATTGTTGATAATCTATTATTTAATCGATCGTTAATCGATCAAAAATCATCGATTATTAATCAATCGATGATAATTGATTGTTGATCTATTAGAAATAATCTTACCGTGTGTCTCGTGACACGTTCTTCAATTTTTTTTTCAATTAAATATTCACTTACCCTATCTAGCATGGTGGCACATCTTAAATCGGGTAAAAATGCTTCTTCCAGAAGTTTGTAGAATAATTCCTGTGTTTCTATGCCATATACCCTTTCTAAGAATAGCACGACCGATTGTTTGTGGGGTGGAGTCAAACCAGACGGCATATCGGACTTCGGTCGTTCTTCACCAGCTGCCGGATTATGTAGACTAAATTTAAGGCTTAAAACACCTTGTAGATCTTCTAGAGGTACTAGTGACCGTAAAATGGCTCTTGCTCTTAGCGATTCGTTCTTTCCCTAAGCATCAAACAAAATTTTGAAGTTTTTTTCAAAACATGATCAATAACCACTTACCACAGCTATCACGGACGAATCTGGAGCGCATCTTCCAAGTAGATCCACCAAAGTACAGTAGAAATTTAAAATAGCAGCACCAGTATCGATATAATCTTCATCGTCATCACTCTCGGGTAAGGGATGAGTGAACTGAGCCACATTAACCACTGTTCCTGCTTAAATCAATAATTTTCAGCAAAAAAGCACTATAGGCTTTAAAATATAAAAACCGTTACACGTCGTAGTCGTCATAGCTGGGCTCTATGTTGCCAAACTGTTGAGATTGTATATGAATCTTATAAAAGTCAAATAAAGCTAATATTCTTCAGTTGCCACAGCACTTAATCTCAGTATCAGTTTTCAGAGGTAGCATTCGACCAAGGTTATTACGATTTGGTGCTAAATCATCGACTAAGTTCTTTGCAAACACAAAAGTATTCGTAAACATAATTAAATTTAGTTTATTCTTTTTCAATTTCTTGGGAAATTAAACCACAATATTTTTAAATTCTTTATTTCAACGTTTCGGTAGCGTTCCAGCTACCGATGTCAAGAATAATACATTGAGATCAATACTAAAAAAAAAACGAAACCAAAGAATGAAGCACAATCTTCAAAAAACTGCATATATCAAATATCATGTGAATGCGACAAATTTTATTTAGGTGAAACATCTAGACCCATTGAAAGTACGAATAAACGAACACAAAAAATATATCAAAGATAGGGAATTCTTTAAGTCAGCTATTTGCAAACATGCTTGGGAAGAGGGTCATCAAACTCAATGGGATTCATCAAAAATAATATTAAAAGAACCCAATAATAAAAGACGGAAAATCAAAGAAAGTGCTTTAATACAACTAAATGCAGATAAATGTGTAGCTAGTATTTCAGCCGAATGTAGTCAAATTTGGTTACCAATGTTAGAAAGAGAAATTTCCAATAATCAATTACCTGCGTTATCAGGATAGCATCATAAGTTTTTATCCAGGTTTTCTCATGATTTATAATTTGAATAGTTGTTAATCGATACACATTTCAATACACAAAATCACAAAACTGAGTATACATATTTCAAAAACTTAAGTATTCATACACAAAAAAACTATCAAGAAACGCGTTTTATTAACAACATTTCCAATATAAGCGAAAAAAACGCGCTATCCCAATAAAAACCGTTCCTGGAACGTGCACTTCACTGGATTCCATTTCTAGTAGACTATCATATCGTTGGAATGTCATAAAATGAAATATTTCATTTCACATTTTGCCACAGATATGATCTACTATGAATGGACCTTAATAAAAATTTGATAACAAAATTTTCCAGTCTTAAACTTCAAAATAATTTTTGATTGTCTAGTTGTCAAATTTTTTCTGTTGTGTTTTTCTGTTGGGATAAAAATTAATTTCTACTTATTTTTTCTTGACAACGGTAGCTGGAACGCTACCGAAACGTTGAAATAAAGAATTTAAAAATATTGTGGTTTAATTTCCCAAGAAATTAAAAAAGAATGAATAATATACCACAAGGAACATACAGAAGATAAATTTAGTTTGGATGACAAATTAGCAACAAATAAATGATCCAAGGCGCGTTCATCGGTTTTCATATTCAACAGCCTCTAGTCTTAATATATATAAATTACGTGTCACGTTGTTTGTCCGCGATGGACTCCTAAACTCCTTAACCGATTTTAATCAAACTTGTACACCGTGCGCAGTTTGATCCAACTTGAAAGATAGGATAGCTTACATCTCAATTTATGATCGCAATATCATTTTATTGCAAATTATTTGTCTATTATTTGACATTCATAAATAAATTTAGTTTGGATGACAAATTAGCAACGAATAAATGATCTAAGGCGCGTTCATCGGTTTTTAAATTCAACAGCCTCTAGTCTTAATATATATAAATTACGTGTCACGCTGTTTGTCCGCGATGGACTCCTAAACTACTTAACCGATTTTAATCAAATTTGTACACCGTGTGCAGTTTGATCCAACTTGAAAGATAGAATAGCTTACATCTCAATTTATGATCGCAATATTATTTTATTGCAAATTATTTGTCTATTATTTGGCATTCACAATTATCTGTTAGCTCCAAAAGATTCAAACAGATAGCGACATCTGTTGACTGGATTGAGTGAGTATTCAATAGTTATCTCGTTTATATTATTATATATAGTAGAAAAAGTAGTATAAAATCAGTAATGAAGGTCGCCTATGTAAAAAAGCATGGTGGTACCCATGTCTGATGTCCTCCTACCGTTCCCCTTAAATAGTTTACAATGTATTATTACAAAAACGTAAGCCACAGCAACGCGTGACTTGGTCAGCTAGTTAAGTATAAATCTTACCTTCAGCTTCGTCCATCATTTTCCTCCTATCGGCGATTCTTTCGGACATTTTATTAGCTTCGACGATGGCTCTTAGCAAACCTTCACCTTCTCCACGAAGTGCTGGTCCTAGACATTCAGGTCTTCGAATCAAAAGTCTTATAACAAGATTAGCGTTTTCTTCGACGCTTTCGCCATTCACCCAAACGCAGAATCTTAGAAAATCGAGATATCTTTCGCCATCAACTGGATCCCAACCTAAATCTGGATATCCTTTTTCTACCAGCTCCGAATTGGACTGTAGACCGCATCTTGATAGATAAACGGCGATTTTTTCCAAATAATGTTCTCGTAGAGCCAAAGCTAGTTCAGTGTTTTCCATTAGAGAAGAATAGGAAACGTCTAAAGGCGTCGAGCCTCTTAAGCTCGGTCTAGATAGAAGGATATCACTATTTTCCAGTAAGAAATCCAAATGTTCAAACATGGCTTTTTGATTTTGACGTCCCGTTCTGCAGAAATAACACAAGAAACGACAACAAGCCACTACCATTTCGTGAGACGTATCCTTTTCTTTAACAACAACTTCTCCTTCGGTATTTTGTTGCTGCGCACTGGCATCAGATTGCGCTTGAGATCTCCTTCCCAACGTATTTATCATAACGGCCATTACGTTTTCGTGGATGCGTAAAACTCTTATCAAATCCGGATGTTGGAAGAACGTGTGATTGTTCACCAGTTTCCATAAGCGTTCTCTCATCAGTTCCTCTTCTTCTTGCGACATCTGAACTGGTAGTAAGGCTCTTATTTTACTCAAACCTATCCACATTTCAGCTACGTCTGCTTTGGTTTTTGCATTGATTATGTAAGTTTTTTCCAAAGCTCGAATAAGTTCACCCACAGAGTCGTACTGTCGCACCAATAAACTGAAATTGAAGCATTTATTTAGATAAGAAAGTAGTGGTTTGGCTGGATAACGACCAGACCATCAGCATTAGTACATAAAATAAACTTTGTTTGCTTTGCGCGGATAGTAAAATGAGCGGATAACAAAATAAGTGTCAGATATCAAAATGAGTGACGGATGGGGCGGATAGTAAACTGTAAAATAGCTGTCATATAGAAAAATGAGCGCGGAATAAGCAGGGTAGCAAAATGAGAGACGTTTGGGCAGATAGCAAAATCAGAGACGTTTTGGCGGATAGCAAAATTAGAGACGTTTGTGCGGATAAGCAAGGTAGCAAAATTAGTGACGGATGGGGCCGGATAGCAAAATGAGAGACAGGTGTACCGGATAACAAAATGAGTTCTGGATAGACCAAACAGCAAAATGAGCGCCAAATATGCAGGGTAGCATTATGAGTGACGTTTGGGCGGATATCAAAATGTGCTGCGGATAAGCAGGTTAGCAAAATTAGTGACGGATGGGGGGATAGTTAAATAAGAAATAACTGTCAAACAGCAAAATGTTCGACGAATAAGCAGGATAGAAAAATGAGAGACGTTTGGGCGGATAGCAAAATCAGAGACGTTTGGGCGGATAGCAAAATGAGCTCAGGATAAGCAGAGTAGCAAATTTAGTGACGGATGGAACGGATAGCAAAATGAGAGACGCGTGTACCGGATAACTAAATGAGTTCTGGCTAGACCAAATAGCAAAATGAGCTGCGGATAAGCAGGGTATCATAATTAGTGACGTTTGGGCGGATAGCAAAATGAGCTGCGGATAAGCAGGGTAGAAAAATGAGAGACGATTGGGCGGATAGCAAAAAGAGACGTTTAGGCGGATAGCAAAATGAGCTCTGGATAAGCAGGGTAGCAAATTTAGTTACGGATGGAACGGATAGCAAAATGAGAGACGGGTGTACCGGATAAATAAATGAGTTCTGGCTAGACCAAATAGCAAAACGAGCTGCGGATAAGCAGGGTATAAAAATGAATGACGTTTGGGCAGATAGCAAAATGAGCTGCGGATGAGTAGGGTAGCAAAATTAGAGACAGATAAGGCGGATAACAAAGTGAGTGATGGATACGCCTGATATCAAAATGGGTGACGGATGGGGCGGATAGCAAAATGAGTGATGGATGGATCGGATGACAAAATAAGTGCCAGAAGGGTGCGGATAGCAAAATGTGCACCAGGCACGCAGATTTCAATAAAAAACATAAATCTACATTACCTGAACATTTCTTGGACCAATTTAGGACTTTCAATTTGCGTCTCCTCCGCCCATCTAACGATCGTTCCAATAAGAACTTTCCTGAAAATCTCCTCGGGCGTTTTCCTTTCCGGTTCTGCCTCTTCCTTTCCAGTTTCTTCTTCCAATTCTTTTACGGCGTTAATGAGATTATACAATTTTTTAAATGGACCCGGTTTAGTTAAACTTTCAGCGTTTTCTTCTTCTTCGGGTGTTAGAAGGGCTTGCAGTGATACGTGTTTCATTAATCTTTCGTGGAAATTGTTCATTCTTTCGCATAAATCTTCGCCTAACGGGCAATTTTCTTTCTCCTCTTCCTCTAAGTTTTTGAAACCTAAAATATTGGAAAACCGTAAACGTGAAATGGACGGTTGTGGTTATTGAAGCACTTTGAAAAAAAACTACAAGCACATAACTACTTATTTGTAATGGAAGTTTAAGAAAGGTTTATGGATCAATTAAATGAAGGAAAATGGTTGAAGAAAGATGGAATCACAAAGAAAGCACAATAGGAACTCAAAACGTCTACTGCTAGAGAATAAATAATTATTAGAAAGGAAAAATAAAGTTCTATTGGCATTTATTAACCTGAGATAAGCTTTCGCATATTCAGATTGGCATATTTCAAATATATGTAATAGTTGAGGCTAATTTGTTAGAAAAAATAAGTGCCCCGGTAAATAACTGAGCAGAGTTAGTAGAAAATAGCAGAAATCAAATTTGCGCTTAGAAAATATCCTTTTTTATAGCTTCAAAAATAAAAATTAATTAAAAATAAGCATCTTATGTACCAAAAATGAAAATATTCTACTGGCAAACGCGGGAAAAGAATTTCATTAAAAAAACAAATCTACTTCAAATAAGATCTCAAAAAATAGGGGTCAGACTACCACAAATACTACAAAAAAAATTGACAGACATATACTTACAAAGGGATACTTTAATCTTACAAAGAATATTTTTAGCAACATCGAATTTAAATAAAATAAGAGTTCTATGAATTATTTATTTATAAGTCGATTTAATGTTATTAATAATGACGATGTGTTATTCAAGTTTTCACAAAATTTTAATTAATTAGTAATACTGTGAAATAAAAAAAGGTATAATACTTCAGAAAGAAAGAGACAAAAGAGGTCTGACATATGACATTATGTTGTCACTTGTCCTACTAGTTTCTCCATTTGTATTGCAACATGAAAAAGTAACACTGATACTAGGTAAATTGCACCAAAAACTGGATCGGGGAGAATAAAATAAAAAGGCAGTTGCATGATAGTGAAAAAAAGAAGAAGGGAATTCTCAGAAACTGTAAAGTCAAGCGCCAAAACAAGAGGTATTGACTGGATAAAGAAATATTGATAGAAAGTCTACCGAACAACACAATTCCCACTAGCATGACATCTAAGCCGATAGAAATGTTACATAGTAGCTTGCCAAAGGGCAAAGTTGAAATTTCTTGTATAAATCAAGAATTTGCTCGAGCTCACAAACACTTATACTTTGGCAAGTTTATCTTAAGCCGTGAAAGGAATGCAGTCGAACACATATATTGCCACGTTTAACTATGAAAAAGCTAAAGTGCTAAGTATGTAGTGATAATAATTAGAAAAGGGACTTTTTATTATTAACAATATAATTAAACGTTAATTCTTCAATGTACTGGTTTCCTTGGCTCTGGCAGCGTTGTACGAAAATCATAATTACCACACCCTCCGAATTACATAATTGGTGATTATTATCGAAAGGCCTGACCAGCTGACTTCTTATTGGCAAACGCGTGCGTGTGTTATTCCCTCTCACTTCCTCAATTGACTGAAATTGATTTATCCAGTAGCGTTGGTATTGTCAGTGATCTTTGTATTTTCAATTTTACTTGGTAAAATAGGTACCGTACGCCATTTGTATGTTTATGACAGATATGCGCCATGTTTCCTTGCCTCTTACCGATGTCCCGTAGCTTCAGATAAACTTGCCAAACTATATATCATAAGTTGTCGTTTTCAACACTGAAAACTGTCCTCATAGCAACATTTCACAGTACCACTAATAAATATTCAAGATTCAAGCCATTTTTATTCAAGAAAAATCATGTTTAAACCGTTTTTAATTTTCAAAGTCAAACTTGAATAACATTCGTCGAGTTAATATTGATTTTTTTTATTTAGCGAGTTCTCTGACAGGCGCATGTGTATATTTTCGTATAGAAAATTATTTGGCGTTCCTGAAGCCAGTTATGTAATTAGAATCAACCAATTTATTGCTATTTAATAAATTTTTAATAGTTAAACATGCTATGACAGGATAAACAAAGTCATTTAGTTGAAATTTATTATTAGTACCGTGTAAAAGAAGTCTCACGTATGTCATATGTCAGTATCTTGTCACTTGTCAGTTGCACTGTTGTCAGATCTATTTCAAAGAAACTATCAGGAGCGCCAAATATTCTCTAAATACAACCCAATTAGTTAGTGTTCCGCCGTAATTATTATATCCAGTTATTAAATATTCACAAGACTGCAAGCTACATTTATGACAACGAATACGCTTGTCAATTTTTTTCAACGTACCTGCGATTCTCTTGAACTTACACAAAATGGCGTTCATCTGTTCTCTAGGAGGACATCTGAACTCCTTGGTCTTCTTAGCCGCTACGGCCGCAGCTAAATCGGATTGTTTGATCTCGATATAGCGTCGCAATTGATCGGTTTGTAATTCTCCAACAAAATCGTGGCTGAAAGCTATAATCGATTCGACTCGGTGTCGTAATTGAATGTCACAAAAATGGTGGAGTAAGTAGCACATTTGTAGTTTAGCGCCTTCCGCCATTTTCATCGATAACAGACCTTTGCGGTGTTCGTCTTTGCCGTCTCTTTCGAATGATGGGTCCCAAGTTTCGGGACAAACCATTATTAGAAGTTTCTCGACGTCTTCGTCTCTTAACATTCCCACCAAGAGCAAACGATCGACCAATTTTAGAAGAGGCCTAAGAAAAATCTAGCTTGAGATAGTATAAAAAATTTAGAGACAATTCAATTCAAACAACAACCTCAACTAAAGCAATCATTTCCAAGTTCAACAAGCCTTCAAATTTTTATAAATGCCCTGCTTCACACTACAGTTAAGGTCACAACACAAAAAACCGTTTGAGTGTTTTATTCGCTGTTCCCGTGCTCCGACCGTTGATATACTAGAAAGTTCCAATTAGAGTAGGATTGAACTCGGCACCGCAGTATTTTGTCTAAAGCCTAACGCCTGTTGTTAATACTCCAACGTTAGGGTAGTTTTCTTCCTCTATTTTATCATGTCTATAATTCCCAGGCATCCGTTTTTCTTTCTATCTCTTCCTACCTACAGGCGATACCGGTGTAGCCACATAAATGGTTGGCCATGCAAATTTTTTTTCAATATTTTTTTTTATACATCTAATTTTAATTTTTTCAAATGCTTATATATGTAATCATTTATAAGCAATTGAAAAAATTAAAATTAGATGTATAAAAAAGATATTGAAAAAAAATTAAATATAAAAAAAAATTGATATAAAAATTTTTGGTCCCTATCTGACACAACGAAAAAATATGACAACTAGACAATCAATAATATTTTGAAGTTTAAGACTACAAAACTTTGTTGTCAAATTTTATTAAGGTCCATTCATAGTAGATCACACCTCTGGTAAAATGTGAAATAAAATATTTCATTTTATGACATTCTAACGATATGATAGTCTACTAGAAATGGAATCCAGTGAAGTGCACGTTCCAGGAACGGTTTTTATTGGGATAGCGCTTTTTTTTAGCTTATTTTGGAAATGTTGTTAATAAAACGCGTTTGTTGTTACTTTTTTGTGTATGATTATTTTTGTTTTCAAAACATGTATAACTCAGTTTGGTGATTTTGTGTATTGAAGTGTATATCGAAATAAAAAAAACATTATTGTGGTTTGATTCCCAAAAGAATAAGAGAAAAAAAAGAATAAGTAATGCAACAAGGAACTTACAGAAGATAAAAAAAAATTAATAAATGAGTAAATAAATAAAAAGAAAATAAATAAATGAATAAATAAATAAAAATAATAAAAAAAATGAAATGAGAAAAAATATATATAAATATATGTATTTATATAAAAATAAAATATTATAATGGTGAAAATTAGAAAAAACCTACTAAATTACTAACATACGTATTAAAAAGGAAATGTATAAAGGATTATTTAAAACGATTGTAAATACTAACAAAAAAAATGGCCAATTGATCTCAGATCAAGGTCACTATGTGAAACACACACACACACAAGAAAAGAATAGGCAGAGTCGTCAACTCGACAATTAATGACACTTGACAAGTAATACTTACAGAAATAGATTCTCGTTGGAGCCTCCGATGGGATCTCTGTTGTGTACTTGATTGGTTTCAACGGATTCCGCTAGAGCTTGCATAATGTAATCTCTTACAACGTCCAGTGGAAAGAACGGTGCGTAGAGGTTCTTGATATCCCCAATATTATCCCTGCAATAACAATAATTAAATTGATAAGGATTATTTATGTAATAATTGATTATATAATTACGTTATTTCGGACATTTTCATTGCTGGTTGAACCGATTCCATTTTTAATTTCCTCAAGCTGTGTCCCATGACCGAATCTTCGTAAAGGTCTTTTAGTTCTTGTCCGATCGGGATGACATATTCGTTCTTGCACACTTCCCTGAAATAAGCATAAAACTATTTTTCAAAAATTACTTTGAAAATGTTTAAAACCGAATATTTCAGGAGAAAACTGGAAATTAAGACCTCCTAAATGTTTGCAACTTTCACTACAGATACGTCACATACCTAAAGATGAAGTTAGCCTACTAATAGAACTAATAAAGGAACATTTTCATCTATAATTGACACAAATAAAAGAAAATAGAACTTTCAGTAATCTGTCAAACAAAGAATTAAAAAATTAACTCAACTTACATCGTCGTCGCGGTGGACTCCAAGTGAACAGCAATCAACAAGTCGTAAAATCCTTGTCTAAGTGGACCGCTCATATATTCGGACTTGATAGCATAGAGCAACTGCTTCTGATCGACGTGTTTACATAAAATATGCGCAGCTCTATAGTTGCTTTGATAGCATAGAGCAGCGTATAGAGTGAGCGTATGCGCGTGGAAGCTTAAAAGTTTATCCATCTCAATCAGTTCGAGAATATCTATGCATCTATCTTCTTCTGGTATGTGCAAAGCTAACATCGATATCGGATCCTCGCACAACATAGACCAACCTCGGATATCTGATAGTTTTAAAGCGTGAACTTGGAGACTTTGATTTGGCACCTATTAGAAATAGAAATTGTGAAACATTGCGTATACGCCACTGTATAGTTTGGCAAACATATCTGAAGCTACGCAGAGTCGGTGAAGAGTGAGAAAACAATCAATATCAGTCAATAGTCGAAGTGAAAGAGCAAACACGAGCTTGCCAATGGCAAGTCAGGTGATTGCATAGCAACCGGCCGATCTCCACCACATAATTATCACTTCAGCATGGCTTCAGATAACTCAAAGTCCTTAAAATTGTACTCTCAATTCTCACTTATCGAACTTGGAGACTTT
>CAJUYG010000218.1:128980-154003 GCA_910591675.1 Galerucella calmariensis | reverse complement strand
TCAAAGTGTAACTATGTATAAAAATATCAGAAAATAAGAAATAGAAAGAAAATAAGAAATGAAAAACTAAAAAAAAAAACAAGAAAACCCAGGCCCAAACCCGGTTGATCAAAGTGTAACTATGTAAAAAAATATCAGAAAATAAGAAATAGAAAACTAAAAAAAAAACAAGAAAACCCAGGCCCAAACCCGGTTGATCAAAGTGTAACTATGTATAAAAATATCAGAAAATAAGAAACAGAAAGAAAAAAAAAACAAGAAAACCCAGGCTCAAACCCGGTTGATCAAAGTGTAGCTATGTATAAAAATATCAGAAAATAAGAAATAGAGAACTAAAAAAAAGAAATCCCAGGCCCAAACCCGGTTGATTCAAGTGTAACTATATATAAAAATATCATGAAATAAGAAATAGAAAGCTAAAAAAAACAAGAAAACACAGGCCCAAACCCGGTTGATCAAAGTGTAACTATGTATAAAAATATCAGAAAATAAGAAATAGAACACTATTGGGTTTTTCCAAATATTATTGGTTAAATTATTAAGATAAGAGTAATTTTATGACTCGACCTACCTGCACTTCTTAGCGCCGAAAATACATGTCGGATTATCTACCTGTCTTGGTCAGACAGGAAAAGAAGGATGGTTAGCGCCCAAATTACACCCGCCGGGACAGTTGATAGAAGACTCCTCAAAAAATAGCGCCATAAAAGAAAATTGCCGGTTATAAACAACCCCGATTTGCTGAATTCTAAACTGGAGGCGGGGCAAATAATTAACGGACAAATTCTTTAAAAGTGGTTAAAATGAACACGTGTTCCGCATCAAACAGAAAAGCGGCATAGAAACAACAACAGAAAAGGCCATAAATCTTAGAGCAAATCGTAGGGACGTGTGCAATTTGAAAACAATTTTTACATTTCTTTAGAACGGCGGAACGTAGAAAAGGGGTTTTAGCGATATTCGTTTTATAGACAAAGGCGTAGAAAAAGGATTTGAAACGAAGTTAATGATAGAAGTAGATAGAAAAAATACCGATAGATATTCTATAGTTACAAACTTACCATAAAAATACTCATTTATAAGTTTCAGACATTCGGCATCGTATATTTCGTTTCCAACGGATTCAATATCCGATGGTTGAGTCACGGTTAACTGCTTTTGTTGCCTGTCGGTTGTAGATTGTGGTTGAAGATCGAGCTATAAAACCACCAACATTAAATTTTGCACTTACGTCCTTGGTATGAATAAAAAAAAGCTAAAGCTATAAAAGCCTATTCCAAACATAAAAAGCAACAAAGTATTATTACAGTTTCCAGTGACAAGAAGAAACAACTACTTCCCAGGCGAGTTAACACGTTCGCTGCCAACGGTATTTTGCTACTTTAAAAGATGAATATTAGTCGACAACATGAATAGGAAAGATTGCAAACAATAAAGTCATGAATTTGTTCACAATATTTTAGTGAAGGAAGAGGGAAATGCCAACTACAGCTTGCTTACCTCGCTACTGAGCGGTTGAATAGCGGTAGGATTTTTTACCTGCGACTGTTTAATAGTTGCGTGTCTTTGTAAAGCAGTGTTCGACAAACCGACGGATCTGGCTTGAGGGGATAGTTCGGCAGTTCGAATCGGAGGTTCCGGCGTTCTTGCTTTTCCTTTACGATCTCTTTCTCCACTCGTACCTTCGCGATTTTTCTTGGAGAAGAATCTGAAATTTTCACTTTTAATATCATCCCAAATGCATAATAGGCCAGAAGATAGGGGTAACGACTATGAGTAATTAGCAATACGGCTGATTTTTTTTTTCATAAGTACCTTAAAGTATGTAGATTAATTTTTCGAAAGTTTTCAAAATTTCGCGCTGTGGCGAAGGTAGAGAAAAATAAAAAATACCACCGTGTAGGGGGAGTGTTTTGCAGCAAAAAAGGTTTCCTGCGTTTCTTTCGTCCGAGCAATGGTTTGTCCGGAAAAAATTCGGTAGGCTAAGTATGTGTTCCGCATCCGCGCGACTCTATTTTCTGAAGCTCGGCAGAGTACATTATAGTTGTACAGTTATAATGTAGATATAAATAATTGTAATAGGGCGTTTTGAAGAGAGAAGTGTCGGCTTTAAGATGGCATTTTTTTTGTCATAGCACATAATCATTTTTAGCAATTTACTCATATATAATATAAATATTATATTTAAATCAAAAACCAAGTATCTCAATAAAAAATATATTATATATAAGGTGGCATTGAAACAATTTTTCGAAGGATGGAAACTGTTACTTAGGAGGTCTGGTCCATAGATAAAATCTACGGATAATTAATTTTTCGAATTAATCGAAGAAAATATGAATTTTGTGAAAAATCTTTTTATACCACAAATTCAACTCCAACTTAAACTATAATTTGAAAATATTTTTTAAAATATACAGGGTGTTCCAATAAAGTGTGGCGTATCAAAGTTACTATTTTTCAAATGGAACAGCCTATATGTTTTCGTAATTTTCAATTCTCCTTGAAGTGCTGATTTCGTAGATACCACATACTTGTGGTCTAAATTAAATATTTACAGAGATACAGGGTGTTAAGAATCACCCATTTTCAACTTTAGGTCAATGTTTTGTGAAAACTGCTGAATATTTGGCAAAACGGCTTACATCTCCCTATCCTAACTTTTCAAGGACTACTCGATGCTGCTAATTAAAATTTAATACAGGATGGTCAAAAAAAATCAGAATGTGGGAAATTTCATATACATTTTTAGATTCAATGATTTTTTGTATTATAAGCGAAAATAGCAATTTTTATAGATTCGGGTGGGAATCTTCTTTATTTTTTCAAAATAAAATTTAATACTCATGTAATATAAAGATTAATATTCAACGATCAAAATGTATATAGTTCAAAGGTATAAAAGATCATTAATATATAATTTTAATATATAATTTTTTGCATACCTTTTTCCAATAAAAATATTGTAATGTTTTTTTTATTCATTTGAACTGTTTTTACCGTGGGATAAAATTATACGCTCACTATGGCTAATTACTATTGATTCATTAAAGAAACACTTACACACTATAATTAACTTAATTTATATACACACTACTTAATGTCTATTAATTTATCTACACTCGGTATGATAATTGTCCTAATTTATCTTCAACACTATTTATATTCACTTTCTGTTCACTCACTGTATACTGAAACTGTTTACCGATTCACTGTATACTGAACAACTTCCCGACTCACTCGAAAAGCCGCGTATATATAGTTCTTTGCAGCTCTAGAAAATTCTTGAATACACCACCTCTGCGTATACTTTATAATTCGAGAACATTCGAGAATAAACCATTGTATGGCCTTGTACACTTCGAGAAAAGTCCGAATATTACCTTCGAAAGAACCCTTCTAGAAAGGTCGCATTCATAGTTTGCGACAGGACCGGCTTCTGAATCAGTGAGTTCGTAACAATATGTAAAAATTAATTTATTACCTTTTATTTATTATTTACAGCTTCAACTCTTACCAAAGATTGAAAAAAAATTCTGTATGAATATTTATATTTTTTTCCGCACTTCAGAAAGTAGGTTTCCGCCGTGCAGCAGAGTCGCGCGGATGCGGAACACATACTTGGTTTACCGAATTTTTTCCGGACAAACCATTGATCGGACAAAAAACGCGAGAGACCTTTTTTATCGCAAAACACTTCCCCTACACGGTGATATTTTGTATTCTTCTCTACCTTCCTCTTAGCGTGAAATATTGGAGAATTTCAAAAAAAATAATTTTATTTTTGTTATAATTTGGAAATAAATTGGTAAGCTTTTTTTATATTAATCTTCATATACTTCAAGGTACTTATGAAAAAAAATCAGTCTTATTGCTAATTACTTGTACTTTTGGTCTAAAATGACCCATACCGACTGGCCTATAATGAAAACTCACCTAAATGGTGATCTGCCCCTTTTCTTTTTATCGTCGATTTTATCTTGAGTACCATTTTGCATGAACCTGTTCATGTTTAGCTCGCTGGTGGATCTATGAACACCTCGAACAGGACTAATACCAAGGCCGTCGTCGTATCCGTTTACATTTCTGGATAAAGATCCCTTCCTAGGCGGTCGAGCTGGTAGCCTAACGGATTTTCCAGTATTCGTAGTAATAGTGTGCTGTTTCATTACTTCGTCAGATTCTACTGCGTCTTCCATGTAATTCCTTTGAAGACCTTTTATGTCGCTCATAGAAAACCCGCTCTTCATTATGTTTTCTATGTGAGCCGCTGGAGGTCCTTGTTGTTGATCAACTTCTACTTTCAGTCGGTGTTGTCTGATTTTAATTTCGTCCCATCTTCTTATTTTTTGTTCTTCACTAAAATAAAATAAAAATAGAATACAACTTAGGACCTTTAATGAAAAAATATTATTTAAAATTATTAAATATGAGAATTAGGAATTGAACCAGCCAAACATTTCAGTGGTAAAATAATCATTGGTTTTTCTCTAGAATCAATCATGTTGGTGTAAAGTTATAACGAAATATCTTGGAATTGAGTATACTTACGTTATAAACTGCGAGTGACAAATGATAGGTAAACTTAACCTCAAAAATTCCCAATTAGCCTTTTCCATGGTTTCGAAAGTGTTATGGCTAATTTTTAAACAAGGAGGTGTTTCGGATCCCCCAAGTATTCTAGTAACATCTATTTTTGTGTCCGGTATATCTTCAGTGTTTTCGAATATCGGTTGGTCTTTGGTATACCAATAAGTAACGGCTCGATTCATGTTTCTACAATTGAAAGTCAAATGACGTTTGGAAGTTTTTTTTATTGAAAAATACTTACACGCAGAAAGGTTCGTAACCTTCCTGTAATCCGCACATAGTGAAATATTTTAACTGCGTAACGTCTTGACCGAAAATTAGTCGAGCTTTTTGACCGACGCCCAGGGTGAAGGCTGGAACGAAGTTGTCGCCTTGGACGTCGGCAAAAGTTGTCTCTCCGCCGAGGGCGTCCATTAGAAGTTCGCCGTTCAATGAAAAACCTTTAATTTGTTATATTAGAAAAAGAAATCGACTAATAGAGGAGTTCAGTCTAAGGTCAGTGTGGCCAACAAAAATTGTTTTTTTTCTGACAAGAATGACAGTTAAGGTCTATTATTTAAAACATAAGATTTTTGCACGTTTTTTATCATTGCGAACATCTATATTGCTTTATTAAAATAATGAATACACCCCCGAAGCGTATATCTTGAAATTTAAAATGACTTTTTAGCTGAATACTCAACACATCAATGGCCAATAATTCTAGGAACTCTTGGCATGTCACCATTTCATTTCTGTTATCTGTCACTAGTTATGTCAGATGTCAGTGGAAAAAGTATTTAGAAGAATAGAGATACAACTAACTAGAAATGCTACAAAAATATAATCGAAAATGGACATATACAATTAAAAGAATATCAACAAAAATAAATATAACTGACATTTGACATAACTAGTGACAGAATAACTGAAATGAAATGGTTACTTGCCAAGAATTCCTAGAATTATTGGTCATCGATATGTTGAGTATTAAGCTAAAAAGTAATTTTAAATTTCAAAATATACGCTTCGGGGGTGTATTCATTATTTTAATAAAGCAATATAGATGTTCGCATGATAAAAAACATGCAAAATCTTATGTTTTGAATGGTAGACCTCAACTGTCATTCTTGTCAGAAAAAACCACTTTTTGTTGGCCACACTGATCTTAGACTGAACTCCTCTATTCTTGCATTGTAATATCCATCTCTAACATTTTACTGATATTATCAGTACCAACAGTTCTAAGCTGTGAGTACTAACCTCTATGGAGTAATAGAAATATTCCCCCATGTCAGGCTTACGATGTTATGCAACATACAATATGGGCATTTGATAAAATTTTTGAAAAGGGTTCATTTTTTTATGAAAATTTCCATTTACCATGCGAGTACCAAACAGTCTTTAAAAGGGAAATATTTATTTGTTAAAATTTCTATCTACCATGGACGCAAGATGAAGTTTGTATAAAGGATACAGAAGACAAAGGATGATTATAATGTCGGATAGTCAAGCAGCCATTAAAGCACTGAGCTCTTGTGTAATCAGTTCCAAAATGGTGTGGGAATGCCTAGACAAACTCAAAGAACTAGGCGAGAACAATATAGTCACCCTACTATGGATTCCAGGACACACTGGAATAGACGGAAATGAAATAGCAGATGAACTAGCAAAGAGGGGGACTGAAATACTTTTCTGGGGCCTGAACCCTTTTGCGCAATCAACCCCAATGTAATATTGGAAGAAATAGGTAAAGCCGAGAAAAAGAGAAGATCTGACCGTTAGAAAGATCTAGTGGGGCTTTTACAATCAAAGACTCTTCTGGGTGACTACAACCTGATTAGATCAAATGAATGCATAAGTCAAAGTAAAACTGCGCTAAGAGTTTTAACAGGTATCCTAACGGGACATTGTCTCCTGGATGGGCATCTGAAAAAGCTCGAAATAGTGGAGCAAGAAGAATGCAGATTTTGTGGCATGGAAGAAGAAACCTCCATCCACATAATTTCCAACTGCACAGCACTTCAGAATCCTAGAGCATAGCACCTGGGAGATTACTGGATAGAAGAGGAGCATTTACCTAAGTTGAAGCCTGCAGACATCCTAAAATTCCTCCGGGAAATAGGACTAAAGGGGACTCAATAGATCTTTTAGGTCTCAGTGAATGTGAAGAAATCAATGATTTGTAAAAATTCTCTTTTACCAAGGGCGTACCATGAACATTATTAAGGGGGTTAATTTATTTGTACAAATTTCTCCCATCATAGGGGTACGATAAAATTTTCAAAAGGAATTTGTTTGTAAAAATTCGATATGATGAACGCACAACAAATTTTTCGAGCTGGTTAAGTTATTTGATAAAATTTCTGTTTGCTTTTCACTTCTGTGCTTTTTCTTTAAGTTTTATCGTTTTTTCAATGCTAGAGATGGATAAGATGAAAAAAAAAAACTTCTGGCTTTCAACTCAAAGAAAACGAAAATTTTTCCAAAAAAAAAACAAAAATTTTGAAAAATGTTCAGATAATACCACTGACTATTGTCTTAATTGTTTAGAATGGTATTTTTTAAACATTTTTTCAAAATAAAACATAAATCATGCAACAAAAATAACCAGCTGCAGGAATAGATATATTGCAAATAATAAAAATAAGCGTTTAGCGGCAAATAATTTCCAACACTTCTTACTTATAGTGTGGTCGATTAAGTCGAGAAAAACCCCCACGACATCTCCCACTTGCCACTGCTTGCCAAAAGATTCAGCCGCATTGCTGTATACTTTCTCTTCCTGCAGAAGACATTCAAATTTTCAACAAAAAAATAGACAAAGACATTATCGAGTTATAATTTTTTACATTTTACAGTGTGATCCAAACACGAACGTTAGTTACAGTTCATGAAAAGGATATCATAACTGACGCATTGTTTTTGAGGCTAACTCACTTATATTGCCATCTGAAATGTCTATAAAGCATCCGATAACATCTCCTACTTGATATTTAGTTCCGTAATGTTCAAAAGTACCACTATGGTGTTTGCTTATCTAAAGATATTAATTATTCAGAAAATTACAATGTATACCATAAATAAACAAATTGTAGAAGCAAAGTAAGATGAAAAGAAATATTAATGAAAATATGGTAAACGATACAGAAACCTCATATATCGGCGCAATCTGACAGTCATATTTCTGGTATTTTTATTGGAAAAGTAAAAAAAAAAGTGGATAGAATAAATTTGATATGGATTCCATAACGTCTCATCGAGGGTTACTTAACTTAGCTCTCACCGTGTAACGTCGAAATTGGTTTTAGGCTGCCAAAAAAGACTCTCTTTAATAGGAGAACTCAATAAAGTATTGCTGGTCTGGATCCCTGGCCATTCTGACATGGAAGGAAACGAAAAGGCAGATTCTCTTGCAAGGGAGGGAGCACGTGTTTCTATCGGACCAGAACCTACAATTGGCATCTCAATAAGTTTTGCCAAGCAATAACTAAATATCTGGACAGCAAGAAGAGCTTTAGACTTCTGGCATAATTTACCAGGATTGGTTCATTCAAAGGCTTTTATACATACTTCGAAGAATGTCTCCAAGCAAATGTTAGACTATAGCAGGCATAACCTACGTTGTCTAGCATGCTTTTTGACAGGCCACTGTCATCTGAATCATTATATGCTGAAGCTTGGACTTGGACTTGCTGTCTTTGTCTGGAAGATGATGAAACAGCAGATCATATAATTTGTGCCTGCTTCGCAGCGGCTCGAATAAGGTATCCGATGTTTGGCAGGGTCTCTCTCTCTCTCGCCCTCGGACCTAAAATATCATTCACCGAATAAACCAATCGGCTTTGTTAAGTAGCTGAATTTGTTTGGTGAAATCTGAATAGGTTTGAGCCACAATACACTCTTGCCAGCCGCAGTGGAGTGCCTTATAGGCCCATTCACCACAAACCTAACCTACTTAACTGACAAACAAGAGGTGGAAAGGAACCCATCTTTTGCACCACTGAAGAACATTCATCAACAAACAGTGGAAACACAAAAATGAAGAGCTATTCGAGATGTAGAGAAATCAAATCAGTACAATTGCGAGTCACAATCAAATTAGGGAACGCCTGAACAAAACAGAGAGAACCTTCCTGCAGACAGACTGGATCAGATTGCCCCACAATATAGCTTTAAAAACGAATATACAGTTTATATTCCAGAGAGGAAAGACTGGGAAGCAGGGTCTCCTATAACAGCGAATCTCAACTGGTACATTGATGAATCTAAAACAGACTCTGGAGTAGGAGCCGGAATATATGGGGTACAAGAGAAGATCAAGATCTCTCTAAGCCTAGGAAAACATGCTACTGTCTTTCAGGCAGAGGTAATAGCGATGCAATGCTGTGCAGAAGAGTTGATGAGACAGGAGGTCATCTACTCCAACAGCCAAGCAGCACTTGAGGCAATACGCTCATATCGGATAACAATAAATCTGGTGAGGAAGTGTCGCAAGGCCCTCAACAGACTAGGTAGTCATAATAGAGTGACCCTAGCCTGGGTACCAGGCCACCAAGGAATAAAAGGCAATGAAAAGGCCGATGAATTAGCCGAGCAGGGAGCAACGGAGATCATGATAGGGCAAGAACCTTCCTGTGGAGTTGCTAAATGCCCAAGTAAAGAGAGCATCCACAAATGGATAAACAATCAGGCGTTGCGCTGGTGGTATGAAACCCCAGGACAAAGGCGCGCAAAATTATTCCTTCAAAACCATTCGGCCAAACTGTCGCACGACCTACAATGACACAGTCGAGAAACGACGGGAATGATGGTGGGAATGCTGACCGGACACTGTAGGCTGAGGAAACATATGCACACAATTGGCCTAGGAGATGACAGCCTGTGCAGATTCTGCCAGGAAAAAGACGAAACCGCGGAGCACATACTCTGTGAGTGCGAAAGCCTAGTGAGGGTGCGGTTTCACTTACTCGGAGAAGAAAAACCGAGGACAGAGAGCTCTAAGCAAGGGAGGCGGTATTCAGGCTATTAATTTTTTCTCTTATTTTTTTGGGAATCAAACCACAATAATGTTTTTTATTTTTTATTTCGACGTTTCGGTAGCGTTCCAGCTACCGTTGTCAAGATTAACTAGTAATAAAATAATTTTTGGTCCCTATCTGACACAACGAAGAAAAATATGACAACTAGACAATCAATAATATTTTGAAGTTTAAGACTACAAAACTTTGTTGTCAAATTTTATTAAGGTCCATTCATAGTAGATCGAGCTCTAAATATGGAGAGGATCACAATAGATCTGCAAAGGTCGCAGTGGGATAGGACAAAGATCCACTCCAATTCTAATCTAATCTAATCCTGCAGACGATAAGACAGACAGCCTAGGTTAACTCCTGAAGAATACAGCGGTTAACCAGTGAAATACCTGTACAAACTGGTATAGAAGACTAGAGTTACGCAGTAGATGTTATAAAATAGAGCTCGGAAAACACAAAAAGCCAAGTGGTTGAAGTGTAGCTGACGATAGGAATAGAAATAATCTTAAATTTACACCTTCACATCATAATAATTATGGATAATTTTTTACTGGATATAGTAACCAATCAAATTACTTGATTTCAAGTCATGTGTAAAATTTCATCCAATCACCGCTGTATTACAGCGATAATACCCCTACATGTGGTGTTTTCAGTTTGGTGTTTATGTTTTAATAAAAATTAATTAAACGTCAAACTGACAACTGGATTAAAAATGTCGGAAAGATTTGGTATTGCATCTAACGATTCAATTAATTTGCCAATTGTACTTTTCACAAGTGTAGTTTTAAATAAAAATGAATAATTTTTGATTAAAACTGATAAAGTTTATATTGAAAAGTATTAAGCGTCAGATTGAAAATCAATTTTTTTATATCTACAAAGTAAAAAATTATCTTATCGAATACTCCTCGGGTCTTGATAAATACTCAAAATTTTGTCGTAGAGAATCCTTCAAGCGTGTTGCTCAAAGATAATAGCCCTCGGCCTGCGGCCTTGGGCTATTATCAAGCAACACGCTTTCAGCATTCTCTATGACAAAATTATCTCGGTATTATCAAGACCCTAGGGGTATTACTACTGAAAACACTTCTATTAAGATATCTTATAAATATTAAGTATTCTACTTACATTGTACCCGTCAAATGCCCAAGTATTTTCATCAGAACCGAGCATACAGCCGGGAGCACAATCGGCTTTCGCCCATCCCACTCTCATCGGTCCAGCTGTCAAAATTTCAAATTCGAAATACCATTTACCCGATCCAACCGCGTAATTCTTCTCAGCCCTGCCGAAAAACACAACATTTTATCCGCTAAAAGTGAACTAAAGAACTGAGAACAACAGTGAACTTTTTGAGAGAAGGCTGGACATGAAAATATACTTTACTCAGCCAGTTAATTTAACCTTTGCGCAGCGACCTTACCAGCTACTTCAGTGACAATAGTAGTTTGTACAACTAGTGCGCAAAGCGTCGCTTTTCCCACGAGCGCAAATCTAGAGAGTGAGAAAAGTGATTTGCGTAAAAGTTGTACACAATATTTTTTCTACAACCACTTTTATTAATGAAAGATATACAGTAATTTATATAGTTATTTTACTTAAACTTTGAACAGAAAGAACTTACAATATGAAAATAAATAGAAAGGTCAGTTGAATGTATAATTAATTGTAAAATTTGAACAATTTTGTTTTATCATTATATTATTATTATTTTGATCTTGGTTTCAATTCCTAAAATAATGCTTAATAGGTTAATGTTTTTATAATTAATAAATTCAAATAAATAATGAAATAAATAGTTTACTTACTTTTGATTTAAAATTAAAAATTGTACACCAATAAGAAATTCACTATTAGGTTGAATCGTCAAAAAAGTTGACATTGTTTGACATTTCGGTGCGGAAAAGTGCCATAGCGTGTACTTTTCGCATTACTTTTCCAACGGTTATCAAAAGAATTAGGAAAAGGCCTGCTTTGCGTATAAAAATTTGTGTGGAAAAGCGTGTTTTGCATAGTGGTTGTAGGAAAAATTAATTGTTGCCCAGCAAAAACCAACGTGGAGGTATAGAGTTTCTCTTGCCAAAAATTTTGTTTTGTTTTCATAATTCATTGTGCAGTGCTATTTTATCAAAAAATTTATATTTTAGAACTAAGTTATCTAAAAGTGTATTGGATAATTCTTTTGAAAAAGATTCGAGTGAGCTTTTATTCGTCAAGTCGAAAAACTTTAATTCATGTGCCATGTCCATCTAAACCGGAAGAATGCAGGCCTATTAATCTTCTGTCTGTAGTAGATAAAATCATTGAATAGTGCTAAAAGATCAGCTATAGCAGTTCTTTGAGAAAAATGGTCTACTCTACAAGGGACAGTCTGGATTTCGGAATCATCATTCTTGTGAAACTTCGATACAATTTGTGTGTTCGAGGTTGCGAGGGGAGATAAATGAAAACAAAGTAGTGCTAAGTGTGTTTGTAGATTTAAAGCGGGCGTTTGAAACTATAAATCGAAAGCAACTTATTGATAAATTGAGAATTTATGGCATAACATCATCGGCATTAACACTACTTGAAAACTATTTAACAAATCGTCATTACGTAACGAGGATTGATAACATTTGCTCTGGTAAAGTGGAAAGTTGTTACGGTGTACCGCAAGGTAGTGTGTTAGGGCCATTACTATTCATCATATATGTTAATGATCTATGTCATGTTTTTAAAAAGTGTTTTGTAAATTTATTTGCCGATGATACACTTATATCCGTTGCTAGCATTATGACCAAATTACAACTGTATTAAATAATGAGCTGCAGCTTTTGCACGATTGGTTATGTGCTTCTAAATTGAAACTAAATGCTGATAAAACCAAATATATGGTTATATAATTTACAAGTAAATCATTTCTCATGAAATCACTGTTCTCTGATGGGCTTCGACTTTACAATTCGCTACCAACTGATATTGAAAACAATAAAAATGTAAGTTTATTCCTTAAAGATGGGACATTTTAGTTTCAAGTTATTTTATTTTGTATATTGTATATAAATAGAATTAGTTGTTTGTAATTAGCTTGGAGATAAATAAAGATTACTTACTTAGTTACTATGTAAATCGGAAAATCAAATCTCAATTTGACCTAAAGTAAAAGTATCTAAAATTTCATAAAAAAGTTGTTTATAATGTAGTTTCTTGTCTACAAAATTACATGTTTTCCTCCTTTTCCCGACAGAGGCGTCATCAGTTAAAAAATTTTCAAATAAAATAAGATGCAATTCTGTATTACCGAAACTTGAAATTTTATCAATGAGATACTTCAAACGCTCTCTTGGAAAAAAATAATAAAATTATATTTAAAAAGTACTATGAAAAATTGCATGCTGATGATATTTTACTGATGCAGCGTTGTTCCTTTTTGTCTTTATATTCATCATTCACTATAACTAAGCAGCCAAGTAATTATTTATTGTTGAAATTACCCATACAGATTACCCGTACAATTGCCCAGCTACGACTGAGTAATAAACACAGGTTATGTTTCACGTACAGAGCGATGTCGTACACAGTTGATCCAAATCAGCTATGTACTGCCTGTAATCACTTAGTAAATGAAACCTTATCCCATTTACCATTTGACTGTCCAATATATACGACTATGAAACCGAAGCTTGACTGTTACTTGAGCCTGGATTTCTTTATTAATGCCCTTGATAATTTAAACACATTATCTCCAGTTACATTTGGAATATATTAAAATTGAGATCATTTATCATTAACGAATAATTAAGCTTTATATTGGTTTTTCAATTTGTTTTGTTTAATATATATCCTTCGTTTTTTTTATCTCTCTTTACCTTTATTTGTTGTATACTCTAACTTAATTTTTCTCGCTAATCATCTAAAACAAAACAAGCACGCACGAACCCACGCTCGTATTCTGTAGTTCATTTTCGTTCTCGTTCGTATATCATGGCAACCGCTAGAAGCTATCCCAGAGGCTAGCCTACCGGGAGTGTTGCCATTTCCGCTCTTTTTTACGGTATTAGCAGTTGGACTGGTAGAAAAAACGACAACTGTGTAGAGCAGCACGTGTTTCGAAAGAGATGTTTGTGGAATCTAGCACTGTTGTCAGATTCTAAAATAAGTAGTGAAAACGGGGAATTAATTGTGGAATTGAAAAATTTTAGATAAACGGGAAATAAAATGAAGAATAATCAACAAAATATTTCTGGTGCCATATGCTGGATAAATTATTGAGGCTGAGACTCCTTAGCCTCCTTCGAGGAGCCGCCACTAGAAAACAAGACAGGAATAGAAAAAACGGCATGCTGGAGTAGTGTAAAGCAACCTGCGCAAAATATATCAAGTGCTTAAGTTTTTGGATCTGTATCCTTCTCCCATCTTAATCTCCACCAAATATTTGTTAAAATTCGTTAAAATCTCATTAATTACAAACCTGTACGTTCGGAATTCGATATGCCTCAAACGACTCAAGTCCGCCAACAAAGTTTCTTGCTGTTCGCCGGTAGGTGGATCCAAATTATAACCGTACACCAAAAGTGTTCGAACCGTCTCCGAAGCGGTGTCTCTGTTGGCTTTCTTGATGGCTTCGTCGACTTTTCCGTAAGGAACAAGATGTGGACTTCTAAACATGTCAGGATCCTAAAAGAAATTATCAATTTTCAATAGATGAAAAATATAATATTACAGACCGAGGTGGGAAGAGATTACTGTCGAGAGATTAGTTAATTAACCGAGGCCCGCAGCGTCGAGGTTAGCTATTACCTCGAGACAGGAATGAAACTTCCTACCGAGGTTTGTATACTATTTTATCTACAACCATCACATCCCCATAATTCATTAAAATTATGTTTACCATTAGAATGGATTTTTATTTTTTCAAGAAGTTTATATTTTATGTTTAGAATAGGTGTAGGTACTAATTATTTTATTTTTCAATTCAATTTATTAAGGGAAGGGATTTTTAGTTTATTAATGATTAATTCTCTCAAGAAATACTGTTTTATTTTTGAGTTACAATATTCTATTGTAGAAATGAATTTCAAGATGTACATGTTACGTAATAACGATTGAATTTTTTTATTTCTTTATTTTATTTCTTTCTTCTTCAATGTTGGGAAAATACTGAATACCATCAACTAGTGAATTCTCTCTGTAAAGGACAATGTTGCCGGATGAAAGTGTTTAGTTTTACCTATTGTGCACGACTTCGAAAAAAAAGTCAACGATAACGAGACAAAAATATCATGTGTACAAATTAATCTGCGCTTCTGGCAACAGCGGTTAAAATAGTGGGACAATATATTTTAGTCAGGGCGGGAAGTGATCGATGAGGGAGGGAATCAGGGCGGGAAGTAGAGATGTGTAATTTGACACTTTCTAACCTTCAATGACGTTAGTAATGACAGCATTACATATATGGTTGTGAATAACATTATTTACCTCGTTCAATCCGTACGTCCAGCCGTTTTGTATTCTTTCCTTCGCCCAAAGATTGTGCGTGTTCTCTGCCAGCTGATCGACTAATTCTTCCAGTTTAGCCGTCAAAGTGATGGCGGTTAGATCGAGCGGTGCCGGTTTGTACCCGTTGGCTTGCATAAAAGCTTCGTTCGGCAAACGGATGGTTTTTATCCTGGACGGTGGTTTATCCATCGTTATATAATAACCCAAAGCTATAATTGTTCTAAAAGAAAAATAATACGGTGTAAAAGAGTAAAATAATGTGCCAAAAACATTTACTTTAACGTTTGAACGGCTAGTTGCGTATCATATTTCCTTTCGGCCGCTGGAAGTTTATCGAAAGATACTAAACATGGATGAACCAGTCGGGAATCGTCTCTGTACTCCCCCCATTGACACCCGGCTTCTATTTTATTCATAGCCCACATTTCGTGAATATTTTCCGCTAATTTGTCTCTTATCGATTCGATATAAGGAAGCAACGTTACCATGGAAGTATCGACGGGTTTTGGCACGAACGCAGTGTCGTCTTCGACGTACAAAGGTCCAGCTATGACGTTTTTTGACATGTTACCGAAATAGAAGCAGGGTTCTAATAAAAGAACTTGTTGGGGTAGAAGACTTTCTACGAGCGGTGAAAAATCTTCGGGGGGATAGTATTTTAGTTTACCGTGGTCTCCGCCCAGTAAAAATCGACAACTGAAAAGAAAATTGAGTTTTTAGAATCTAATATCTTATTTTAACCATACTGAAGGAGAAAGTAAGTGCAGCATGGCTGGAGGATTAATGTGTAATGTGAAAGGACCGGGAAAGTTGAAGAGGAGAGTAATTATTCGAATGACGGTAGAGCAGAGTATGCTGTACGGTTCGGAAATGTGGGGTGAGGAGAGGATTAGGCCCCTCCTACGGGTGCAGAGAGGGATACTCATGGGGGTTGGTGAATGGGTACAGGACAGTGGATGGACTGGCAGCAGTAGTGCTGTCAAGGTCCTACTCATTAGACGTCATGGCTAGAGCCAAGAACAGAAGGCTGGAGGGATGCGGCACTAGAGGAAGTACAGGAATGGATGGAGGAGGAAATGGAGAAAGTGGGAGGAGTATGGGGTCGAGCTAAAAGGAGCGATAGGTGGTAGGAGTGATTGGATGGACCAGAAATTCGGGTAGGTGAACTAATTCTTGACGCAGGTGTTCACAGGGCATGGGTCGAGAGTGGGTTACCTCCACAATATTGGGAAAAGAGAAACTGGATGTGCGAGAGATGTGAAATGGAGGATGATGTGGGACATGTGTTTAGATATTGGAAGAACGAGGAAGTTTTGAAGTTGGAAAATAAACTGGGAGAGGCGGTGTATTGGAAAATATGGTGGAGATTATGTTGAGGGGCGAGGAATAATGGATGGAGATAAGTGGCGTAGTGGAGAGCATGATTAGGGGGAGAGAAGGACTTGATATGGCATGAGAGGTAGGGGTGATAGAAGGGAAAAGCTGACGGAGGGTGCGTGAAGGAGCGCCGCCCGTCTTGAAGTATGGTGATTCCTAGAAGAGGGTAACGAAGAGTTTGATGTGGATGAGGAAAAAAACATGGAAAATATTAAGTGAAATGGCAATCAATTTAAAGTTGTTTTTACCTCATCTTGGAAGAACAGCTAATAACAGGAAAAAACATTCCGTCTAGATTAAAATTGCGGAAGCTTCCTTTAACCGGCAGTCCGTTGAATGTAAAATTTATCATGGGAATGGTTAAATCTAAGGCACATCCGATAACATCACCTGAAAAAATTAATGTTTGAGTTGGAGTTTATTAAATTTTTTCAAAGTTGTCTTACTTTTTCTTATAAAAGGCTCCGAATTACTGTACATCACTCTGGTACTTCTACCTCCGGTCCAAAAATGCGCCCCGTCAAAAGCGTAGGAATATAAATCATCCCCTACGCCGTTTCCACCCCATTTTTCACCGCCTCCAGGATATGGGATGTATCTAAAGTTTATTTAAACATTAAAAAGCGTTTTTTGGACGAAAAATTTTTGTCTCACCCTTTAGAATTAGCCCAACCTATCCTTAAATGCGGAGTCATATGCGTAGTTTGCTCCAAATGATCTACCGTAACCTCGAAATACCATTTTTGATAAATGGCGCTACCTTCTACTCTACCTACGAAAATATTTGGTCGAACACTGAAAAAAATATCAATTATTGCTTTTAGTCCAGTAACTGAATACCTGAAAATATCGAAAGATCCTGAAAAGTCGCTGAAGACTTCACTTTGGGCTCAATTTATGGGTCGCAAGTCGCGAGTGAGTTTACGGAAGGGGCCCCCTAAACCCTGGAAAACGGGTTTCTCGCTAATACCTGGCTAAATATGCGAATTAGAGGATTTTTCTTCAGATAAAAAATGAAGATCGTCTCATTATCTACAAAAATGGTCCCACTCATTTTTTTTCGAAAATTTGATAGTTATCGAGATCATGAGACCTAAGAGTCTCCTCATCTCAGCTGCTGCTCTGTCAGTAGGAATTCTGCAGTGTATGCATCAACTTGTAAGCGGGCGGACAAATTGTTCCATAACTAGACAAAAATTTGACATTTCTCGATGATTCAAAGGTCATCACAATGGGAAGACTCATAATAATCATTCCATGTGATTTGCAGCTCGTTCGTACTCGACAAAAATATTTAAAAAGGCTGTAAGTTTTTTTCCACAAGCTTTTGAGACTATTTCATTAATTTGCTCATGTTTTAAAAAAAAATAGTCTTTTATCCCAATTTTTTTCAATAATGGAACCTTAGGAGGTCTTGAATGATCTCAGAAGTTTTTTTTAATATCCTTCTTGCGTTTTGATAAAAAATTGATTTGTTTATTTACATTTTTCAGCCGTTATCGGAGTTCTGTACAATCTGTGGAACAAGCGCGATATAAAAATTTATCATCCTATATATTGCTTTTCAATGCACATCATTTTAAAGCTTAGAGTGTCTAGTTTTCGAATGTACTTTTTGATTTTTAATGAAATCCAATCATTTTCCAGAAATCAGGGAAATTAATCACACTGGTAAAGACCTGACTTTTTCAAATAAATAAATAAACAAATCAACTTTTTATCAAAACGCAAGAAATATATTAAAAAATGAATGATCTCAGAAATTTTTTTTAATATCTTTCTTGCGTTTTGATGGAAAATTGATTTGTTTATTTATTTATTTAAAAAAAAGTCCGGTTTTTATCGGAGTGATCAATTTCGCTGATTTCTGGAAAATGATTGGATTTTATTGAACAAATTGTAAATACGACAATGAAAAAAAAAATAATAATAGAAAAAATGATATAAAAAAATAAATGAAAAAAAATTAATAATAAAAAAAATTAAAAAGAAATTAATCAAAAAAAAAATAATTAATTAAAAAGAAATAAAAAATAAAAAGTTTCATTATACAACTACAGACACACAATTACTAACCTATTAACAAAAACTTAATGATGTCAATGCTGTTAAAACTGTGTAACAATAAATTTTAAGACATAAATAACTAAAAATTGATCTGGCTAATTGGTTTTTGCCAAAGCCATCTAACTGAATAAATAAAATTTGAAAACTAGACACTCTAAACTTTAAAATGATGTGCATTGAAAAGCAATATATAGATGATACATTTTTAAATCGCGCTTGTTTCACAGATTGTACAGTCTACAGACCTTCGAAAACGGCTGAAAAATGTAAATAAACAAATCACTTTTCTATCAAAACGCAAGGAAGATATCGTTACCCTAATTCGCAAATGTCGTAAGTCCATTTTTGCCAAAATTGGGGTTTTGGCACCATCTCGTTAAATACTATCCTAGAAAATTTTTGTTTTCTAAAAACAGTTTTATAATAACAGATTCTAACCCTAAATTACGTAGTTTACCAAAATAGAATCATCAACCACTAATAATTCAACATAATAAGACGTTTTTATCCTCCCCTGTAAAATCAAAATCAAACTGGACTTCCGACATTTGCGATTAGGGTAACGATATAAATTTCTGAGATCATTAATTTAACACCTCCCAAGGTTCCATTATAAAAAAATTAGGATAAAAGACTATTTTTAAAGAAAATATGAACAAATTAATGGAACAGTCTCAAAATCTTGTGGAAAAAAACTTTGACCGCTTTTGATGAACTTTGAATCATCGGGAAATGTCAATTTTTTGCCGAGCTATGGAACAATTTGTCGCCCGCTTACAATTTAATGCATAGACAACAGAATTCATACAGGCAGAGCAGCAGCTGAAATGAGGAGACTTTTAGATCTCATTATCTCGATAACTATCGAATTTTCGAAAAAAATGATGAGAACCATTTCTGTAGATAATAAGACGATCTTCATTTTTTATCTGAAGAAAAATTGAGCCCAAAGTGAAGTCTTCAGGGACTTTGTCCCTTCATTTACTGCACTATTTCGAAAAAAACTACGACAATTCGAAACTCACCTTGCTACATGATCCACTAACTGCGTTTGGAGAAGTAAATTTTTACCAGGCAACAAATAATCACAGATATTGTTTTGAGAGCTACGAACCGCCACTCCGTTACCGACGCACAGAGAGCATAGAACGTCTAAAACTTTCGGATCTCTTCCGTGTTTTTCAAGAAGAGATATTATCACTTTTATATGTTCGTCCTGTAAAAAAAATTGTGTATTATATCGAAAATTCTAAATTTTTCAACTAATAGCGACCCGCCCCGCCCAAGCTTCGCTCGGTGGCGCCCCCACTTTATAAATAGTACTCACCCTCATCATATTAAGGGCTTCAGGAGAATCGATTAAAACGCAATGAAGTACGTCCAGCATTCCAGTACCTTCTCCAGACGCTTGCGAACCCAATCTAGAGAACAACCAGTTGAGGCGGTTGGAATTGGCGAACTGCGCACAATTCGTATGGTTTCCTTTAATAATGGCGGCTGGAATGAAAATAAAAAATTACGAATAAAAGTTGTGGAAATTGGAATAAAAATTTACCTAAAAGTTGATACAGATATACACCGATCATTTCCCAGCTTTGATCGCCGGCTAATTGAGCGAGAAAACCTTGGGAAGTGATCACGTTTATCTTATCGATGGCTTCGAGGATCAAATTAAGTATTCCTTCTTCTTGGAACAGATCCTGTCGATTTCTCAAAGCTCTGAGTCTGTTTTGTTTTTCTTCGTGTTCTAAAAAAAATACAAAAATTTATAACCTAAAAATACGGTTTCATGTTTTGGCGGTTATTACCCATATCATCTTCAGGCTGGGCGAAATAGTTAATTAAATCTTCCAAACACATCACCATTTCATTTAAATTGACATGTAGGAAAAATAATGAATGCCTTCGGTTACTTTGTAACTGCTCTAGACCGCTGAAAATTTATTTCAGGTTATGTACACGGAAATATGAAAAAATCTCTATACCTTGTTTTTAAACTAGGAGGAGCATTTTAAAAAACCTCACTTACACCACTAAAAGTTACTAGATTAAGAGGGTGTTCCGAAAGGGTAGTTTTCAGACTTTTCGAACTAATTGACAATTATGTGACATATGTATTATATTGCTCGCAGGTTAATCGTGTCCAATGAGGGATCGATGCAAGTCTACAATTTGAATCATCAGGCCACTGGCCATGGCGAAAGTTGTAATCAAATGTCACATTATTCTGAACAAAATGTAAGGTTATGATAATTAATTCATGTCAAATTGGATGATATAAATATGTACAGGGTGTCCCAAATTGGTGTGTTTTGCAGGGTATCTTAAACTAGAAGAGATAGAAGAAAAGCAGTTAAGATGTTATGACTTCTTTTTTTTGTTAAAGTAACGATAGCCTAATTAAATCTTCAGTAACTCCCCGCAGTCGGAAGATACAGGGCGATTATTGCAAACTGTCGAAAACTACAAGGAACTATAACTTCTTAATTAAGGAAAATATAGAAAAAACGTTATGGAAACTTTTAATAGATATAATATTAAAGAGTTGAGTGGCGCACAGATTTTTTTATTAGGGGTCTCACTAAGGAAATATAAGGCAAACTTATGTTGTTTCAAATGGGATACCCTGTATATTTTGACGTTTTTTGTTTCCTTTTTAAATTCTCATTCATCTGATATGACAAATTATATATCTATTTTCAATTATTGGAGCTACAGTGCAAATAAACCATTTATGGATGTTATCAGGTGAAACACCCTTGAAAAATTGAACACTCAGTAACGAAATTTAACATTTTATTATAGGGATACTGATGTGTGACAATTTTATTTATCAAAATTATAGTTAATGAAAAATAAAACCAGATTAAAAAAATAAAAACAATTAACTTGTGAAACAACAATAAACATTGTAACAACTAATCTATACCTTTAAGTAATTTCATTAGAATGTAAAAAATACATTAAATGTTCAAAATGCTCTCCATTTTCATGGATTGAAAAGTTTTTCGTTCAAATAATCTCCAACCAATAATCAGCTAAAATACCTACTTTGTTTTTAGTTCACTGATTTTATTTTTGGTAATACTGAATTGGTTGAAGATTATTTAAACAAAAAACTTTTTAATCGATGAAAACGGAGAGCATTTTGAACATTTAATGTAATTTTTTACATTCTAATAAAATTAGTTATAGGTAGATTAGTTGTCTAAAATGTTTCTTGTTGTTTCATAAGTTTAGTGTTTTTATCTTTTTAATCTGGTTTTATTTTTTATTAACTATAATTTTGATAAATAAAATTGGCACTCATCAGTATCCCTATATTAAAATGTTAAATTTCGTTACTGAGTGTTCAATTTTTCAAGGGTGCTTCACCTGATAACATCCATAAATGGTTTATTTGCACTGTAGCTCCAATCATTGAACATAGATATATAGTTTGTCATATCAGGTGAATGAGGATTAGAAAAGGTAACTAAAAAAGTCAAAATATACAGGGTGTCCCATTTAAAAAAACATAAGTTTGCTTTATTTTTCTTTAGTGAGCCCCCTAACAAAAAAAATCTGTGTGCCACTGAACTCTTTAATATTAAATCTATCAAAAGTTTCCATACCGTTTATCTATATTTTTCTTAATTAAGAAGTTATAGTTCCTTGTAGTTTTCGACAGTTTCCAATAATCGCCCTGTATCTGCCAACTGCGGGGAGTTACTAAAGATTTAATCAGGCTATCATTACTTTAACAAAAAGAGATGTCATAACATCTTAACTGCTTTTCTTCTATCTCTTCTAGTTTACGAGATACCCTGCAAAACACACCAATTTGGGACACCTTGTACAAAAAAGCTACTGTATGTTTAAATTATTCTCTATTCACATTTGAGCACTAACTAGAAGTAAACAGAAGTTTTGCTATCGTCAAATACCATAATAATATGGCGTGCCGTTTTGGTATTTAATAACATCGTTTTGAAAAAGGAAAAAAATATATATCTCTTCTTTCGAACATTTTTATTTCGTAATTATTCTGTTGAAGAATTAAAATTATGTTTTTCATAATAATAATACGGGAATTTCTATTATGAAAAACATAATATAAATTGCCGATTTAAAATTATGAAATACATAATAAGAATTCATGAATTAAAATTATGAAAAACATAATAGAAATTCAATTTCCATTATGTATTGAGGTTGCCTAATGCAAGTACCTGAAATCGTATAGTAAATGCATTACTGCAGAATAGGCAACCTCAATACATAATGTAAATTGAATTTCTATTATGTTTTCAATAATTTTAATTCTTGGATTTCTATTATGTCTTTAACAATTTTAAATCGGTAATTTCTATTATGTTTTTCATAATGGAAATTCGTGTATTATTATTATGAAAAACATAATGAAAATTCAACAATTAAAATTATTGAAAACAATGGAAATTGAAGAAAAAAAATTATGAAAAACATAATACAAATCCGTTTTGTATTATTTATTCAATCATTTTTATTCTTGAATTTGTATAATGTTTTTCATAATTTTAATTCTTGAATTTCTATGATGCTTTTCATAATTTTAATACTTGAATTCCAATTATGATTCTAATAATAATAATACACGTATTTCAATTATGAAAAACATAATAGAAATTACCGATTTAAAATTATGAAAAACATAATAGAAATTCAAGAATTAAAATTATTGAAAACATAATAGAAATTCAATTTACATTATGTATTGAGGTTGCCTATTCTACAGTAATGCATTTACTATACGATTTCAGGTACTTGCATTAGATTAGTATAGGCAACCTCAATACATAATGGAAATTGAATTTCTATTATGTTTTTTATAATTTTAATTCATGAATTTTTATTATGTATTTCATAATTTTAAATCGGCAATTTATATTATGTTTTTCATAATGGAAATTCCTGTATTATTATTATGAAAAACATAATTTTAATTCATTAACAGAATAATTAGGCAATAAACATTTTTGAAAGAAGAGATATTTTTGTTTTTGTTTTTAAAACGATGTTATTAAATACCAAAACGGCACGCCATATAATGTACTGTAATGTGAGTAAAACTTGATATAGAAATATTTGCAATAATTAAATTTTTCTTGGAAATTTATATTATTAACAAGAAAAAACAAGTATAGATTTTGTTTAAAGTGAAAAAAATAAAAACTGCACTCAACTTAGTTGGAATATAATACTCAGTTGAAAATAAAACAACAAAGGTGAAAACTATGTACCTAATAAAGATTGAGATTATAATATTTTCATATAAACACAAAACTGACAAATATCGTTGTCAGTTGTTTCAAAAAAGATGTGTGAAAGGAAATTTAACCAATCACTAGGCTGCAGAAATGCCAACTTAAATAATTCAAATCGCTCCTCTTAGTTTAAAAACAAGGTATAGGAAAATGTCATTTTTTAATCATTTTCAACACATAATAGTTATTTATGTAATAAGGATCATAAAGACGATCATTATGGTACAAGTTGTGAATTTGTGATAACACGGCGTGTGCCATAATGATTGTTTATGACTCGTATTACATACAAAATTTTATCTGATGGCAATTTTTGGTGCCAACAACCAAACAGGATTACAAGTTTGCCAACAATCATCAACTACTGATGTAAAAACTGTAGAATCCATTGGAATTAATATTACAAATTGTAGTAATTGTTCTTTTACCATTTATAATAAATAGTTTTGTACATAGTTATGCATTTTGAATAAACTTTTTTGATCAAACCATTACATGTTTTCCTTATAGAATTTCATTATGGTACTTAGTCCCATAATGAGCTTCCTTATGTCATCAAAATTGAGTGACATAACGTTGTCATTATGACATGCCATCAGATAAAAATCATTAAATGAAAATATTTGTTCTTACTTAATGAACTGCGTGAAAAGAGAACTACATTTTCGAATAACTCTAGCAGTTCTCGATTCTTCTTCTTGCGATCTACTGAAATCCAATCCGTCGTCCATTTTACCTTCTTCGTGTAGTACTGCTTGCTTTTCTTCAACTTTACCAACTCCTTTTTTCTTCGTTTCATACGCCTAAAACACAATCAATAAGGATGATGATTTAAAACGGATTTTTAAATAAAATTACCTTGTATGATAACCACAAGCTACTTTCTGAATGTTGAACTATTACGGTGGAATCACCGTATTTAATAATAGGAGATCCGATAATTTCCAGATCTTTATCTTCCAATACAACTTTTTGATCGTCTTTTTCATGTCGTAGACAAAATGCCGTCGTTGCGGTGTTTGCCTCTTCTCTGTACAAAAAAATACAATTTTGTGTCATTTTATTACCTTTTACAACGTTGAAGTAACGTTTGACATGTCGTCGTGTTACTTGTCATTGTAATTAAGAAATAAATTGACAGTAAACAAGAGTTTTTACCTGTTCACAAGATACAACGTTGGAGTGACGTCTGACATGTCGTTCTGTCA
>CAJUYG010000218.1:95080-110228 GCA_910591675.1 Galerucella calmariensis | reverse complement strand
TTTGGCAGATGATTCAACTAAAGCATCAAAACCTTGACCATAAATGACGCTATTAAAACAACAAAAATATTGTTCTGCCACTATCTGTTGAATTCTGTCACTATCTGTTGAATTCTGTCACTATTTGTTGCTTTCTGTCACTATCTTATCCCAGTGAAGAGTGGACAGAAAACTTTATATCCACTGTCCCCATCTTCAGATTATAATGTAAACTTCTTTTTATTTAAAACAACAGCAAAATGAGTATTGTTCTGTCACTATCTGTTGCTTTCTGTCACTCTCTTATCCCAGTGAAAAGTGAACAGAAAACTTCATATTTACTGTCATCATCTGCAGATTACACAGTAGACTTCTTTTTATCTCATCTGACCGATCAAAACGTCAAATTTGACACTTGTTTTTGGTTGGAAATTGTTTCGCAAATGATTCAACTCAAAAATCAAAACCTTGACCACAAATTAAGTTAATTCAAACCAATTCAAAAATAGTCTATTTCTATGTTATTCAAAGCAACAGAACCAAACTTTGTTAATTTCAAAATGAAAACCAAACAAATGCAACCAAAAGATCACTATACTCAAAAATCGTAAGCTTTGTAAATAAATTTTGAGCTCAATCCCCAAAAACCCATTTTCGAAATTGTTAAAGCCCAGGCTCACCACATACATATGTTTGCCACGAATGTCGCATGCGATTTTGGCGTTGCCTTTGGTAGAGGAAACCAGATATCTAGAAACCACAACTACTAAATGCTTAAAATCTCAAGCTCACATCATTTTTGCAGTCGTATTTTACAGAGTGTCCCAAACAAGATTTTAATAATCCATATAAGATAAAAAAAACTTTAATTTTGATAGACACTATTTTAAATAATAAAATTGTATAATAAAATGAACAAATTCTTCTTTAAATTAGTAGAGCTTTTTTATTATTCAAACCGTTGAGTATTTAAAGCGATGTGACATAGGATGATTTTCTACTTTACGATAAAAATTCCTTTTTTTCTTATTTGAGACACCCAGTATAGTATTAAAATGGGACTTATTATCAAACAAAATAGAAGCAAATAGAGAAAGTCTGATTTACAAAGTATCTATAATTCTATACAAAAAAATAAGTTTTCAAAAAAAATGATTATGATGATTGTTTTCAATTTAAAGATACACTTACCAGAATTCATATTAATCAAATCCAATTTAAATCTATTAGGTTGATAAGCTTGTTTTATAGAAACACACACTATGGGATATTCTAATTCGGGTGTTATTATCATTTCGAATACGTGAAGGGGATTCGGAACGATGCACTCCACCAGCTGAAATTCAATAAATAGTTAGTTTATTTAAAAAAAAACATTTTTTTAAATAAATATATTTCCTTGGAAAAAATCAATATACTGTTCATAGATTCGTTTACGGCAAGTAATATTGTGTACAGAGTGGTTGACCAAAGTATAAATTTAGGCGTATACAGGGGTCGGAGGAAAAGTTTTATATATTTTAATTTGAGGTTAGGTTAGAGCTAATATTAATTTATGGATGTGAAACGTGGGTGCTAAATCAAACACAGAAAGGCAGAATACAGGCAGTTGAAATGAAATACTTAAGAAGAGTCAGAGGCGTTACAAAAAAAGAAAAAATTAGAAATACAAATATAAGAAGTCATAAAAAAAAGGATCAATTCTAGAATTTATAGAATACAGACAACTGGGATGGTGGGGGCATTTACAAAGAATGGAAAACACAAGACAGACTAAAAGAATATGGAAGGCAAAAATATTTCAAAATAAAAGAAAAGGAAGCCCAAGACAAACATGGATTAAAACTATTTAAGAAATATTGAAAAATAAAGGGAAAACATAGACAGAAGCAAAAAAAATGGCGAAAACCCGAAAAGATTGGAAAAGCTTGATAAGCATTTAGTTTAGTTGAAGACACACCTTGACACCAATTATTTGGTATATAGGGTACCGATTATACAGGGTGTTTTCAAATAACACTTACAACGTTTGCATGTAGACACCTCTCGTAAAATTGGACAAATGATATAGAGATTAAGGGGTCCAGCACATTTACTTTTCGAAATACAGGGTGTTGAAGTTTTAAAAAACTAAATGTTTTAACTCGATAACTTTAAAATGGATGAATAAATTAATTTGACATTTGGCAGGTTGTTTTTGAATGTAAAAGGGCATATTTTGATGGAAAAATATTTTTCAATTTTTTATCCAGTGGTGTACATTTGGAAAAATATGTTACCTTTCTCCTCTCATTTTTTACGCCACTGACTTTTGGAGTAATTTTTATTCAATTTGTATTTATTTTTTTTCAATAACTACCATGTACTTATGGTTGGAATATGTAACAGGAACTAATTTATGAAACAGCAATGCATCTAAAACATTCGGAGAAGATTGTTGAAAATATTTGTCCAAACTTGTGATTTTATTAATGAAGGAATTAAACAGTCAACAAATTACAAAAGATGCTCAAAATTTTGTCCATTCACATTTATACATAACCTGCAACATTTTCTCATCGAAAATCGCATACCTTGGAATTGCCGATTGCCGGAAATAATTGCTGTAGCTGCATGGATTCTTTCTATTTTTTTTTAAATAAAATCACAAGTTTGGACAAATATTTTCAACAATCTTCTCCGAATGTTTTAGATGCATTAGTGTTTCATAAATTAGTTCCTGTTACATATTCCAACCATGAGTACTTGGTAGTTATTAAAAAAAATTAATTATTGAAAAGTGATCTTGCAGACTTCATGAAATCATTAAATATCTTGAAAACTACAAATTCTTGATATGTAAAGGTTATTCGTTTTTCACGTGAAAACCATTGAGGAATAGAAAATTGAATAAAAATTACTCCAAAAATCAGTGGCGTAAAAAATGAGAGAAGAAAGGTAACATATTCTTCCAAATGTACACCACTGGATCAAAAATTGAAAAATATTTTTCCATCAAAATATGCCCTTTTACATTCAAAAACAACCTGCCAAATGTCAAATTAATTTATTCATCCAATTTAAAGTTATCGAGTTAAAACATTTAGTTTTTTAAAACTTTAACACCCTGTATTTCGAAAAGTAAATGTGCTGGACCCCTTAATCTTTGTAACATTTTGTCTAATTTTACGAGAAACGTTGTAGGTGTCATTTGAAAACACCCTGTATATATAATTTGAGAAGGTAAATGAATTTGATAATATATTTCAATATTTTCAGATTAAAGTCAATGGAGTGTTCTTGTATTTGTATATAAAGAAAATAAAGACAAGAATGGGTCTTTTAATTATAATTATTCAACTTTAAAAAATTTTTCACAAACTTTTAATGTTAAAGAACAAAAATTATGACTTCCAGTATTTGATTCTCAGATATTTTCAAATTATAAAAGAAAATTTACACTTTACACACTCATATTCCAGTAAAAAATATTGTTTAGCATACAAAGTGAACACCCAAACATAAACAGTGTCAATAAAAAAAAATAATTACCTTCAACAACATAAACTTATTGAGCGGATCGTACCATTGCATCAAATAAATTCCACTGACAGTAGCACCACACAAATATTTATAACCGTTATAAGGATTTCGAGCGACGCAACATTTAAGAGTACCCCTCGTATCCGGTACTCTCGTCGTAAGGGCGAATTTTCTTGGTACCAGCCGTTCCGGTATCCTATTCATGTGCAAACTAAATCTATGTGATTGTTTGCTTTGAAGCGCCAGAAGGTCGTGTCTATATAGCTGCGGGGTTTTTCCTGCAAATAATAAAAAAAATAATCACACTAGTTCTTTTATCATTTCTTCTTCTTACCTGACAGAGTCATTAAGACGTCTTTTATGACATACATCCATACCGTTCTTCTATTATATAATTGATCGATACAAGTTTCGTGGAGTTCGTTTAAATTGAGGTTATAAATACCCTCTTCGGCTCCGATTAGTATATGCTGGTCTCTAGTTTCGGGATGGATCCAGGATACTGTACAATGTATCCTTAGAGGACATCCGTTGAAAACCTGAATATACAAATTTAATTAAATATTCAGTGCTTAAGATTAATAAATTTATCTTACTTTGGAAAAGCAGGCCCCCATGTGTACTTTAGGTGTCGGTGGTAGGCCATTGCTAGGAGGTCTAGGAGGAGTGTGTCGTCTTCGATGCTTTCTAGGAGGTACTGGAGGGCATGTTACCAAATCGTTGGCACCGCCCTCATGGTGAGTACCTTCTTCAGTTCCTGTTATAAAAAATGATTAAAAATTTTATTCGACTAGGTTTAAAAACTCACCATTAACTTCTCTATTATTCGTCCTACCGGTCCTGCTGCTGTCGCTTAACGATCTCTGTCTTTGACCGGTCAAGTTCATGGACGTTACCAAGCCGAAAATTTCGTCTACCGAGGAATGTCTTCTAGGTGAGCCGTTGAATGAGGGTTCTTTAGTTGGTACGGCGTGGACGTCGCATTTTATAGCGTTTTCGGGATCCTGCGCGGGTAGAGTCGCTCTGGTAAAAGAAACATGTTTAAATAGAGTACAAGTTTGTACTTTTTTTTTTAAATAATTTGTCGGTTAAATGTTACAAAGTGGAAACAAATTTATTTGCAGTTTTGTTATTAACTTCAACACAATTTAATACAATTTGTTAGAAGGAAACGAGTATGTTTGGTAGTAAGAGTACTGGAATATGAAAAAAAGGAAATAACAAAGAAGGGTACTGAAAGACCCTTTTTAGGCCAGATGATAGTGGTAACAACTACAAGTAATTAGCAATACGGCTGATTTTTTTTCATAAGTACATACCTTAAAGTATGTAGATTAATATAAAAAAAAGTTTACCAGTTTATCGATTTCCCAAATTATAAAAAAAATCAAAAAACTTTTTTTTTCGAAATTTCTCAATATTTCGCGCTGGGAGGAAGGTAGAGGAAAATAAAAAATACCACCGTGTAGGGAGAGTGTTTTGCAACAAAAAAGATTTTCTGCGTTTCTTTCGTCCGAACAATGGTTTGTCCGGAAAAAATTCGGTAAACCAAGTATGTGCTCCGCATCCGCGCGACTCTATTTTCTGAAGCGCGGCGGAGTACTTTATAAACTATTGTACAGTTATAATGTAGATATAAATAATTGTAATAGGGCGTTTTGAAGAGGGAAGTGTCAGCTTTAAGATGGCATTTTTTTGTCATAGCACATAAACATTTTTAACAAATTACTTATATTTAATATAAATATTATATTCTAATATAAAACCAAGTATCTAAATAAAAAATATATTATATAATAAGGTGGCATTGAAACAATTTTTCGAAGGATTGAAACTGTTGTTTAGGAAGTCTGTTCCATAAATAAAATTTAGGGAAAACCATTTTTTCCTAATAAAGAAATAAGGCACTTTTCATTATCTTGTAAATTTTAGGTAAATTTTAGGAATCTTGAATTTACAAAAAAATATATAATATTAAGTACTGTAACTTTAATAAAACTGGAGTTATTTTAATGGGGTTTGCGTAGAAATGTTGGGGAAACTTCTAAGATTAAGAATAAATAATTACAAAATTAATTAATTTACATACATTTTAAACAGAATGAAATATTTAAGGAGAATAGCAGGAAAAACGAAATGGGACAAAGTAAGGAACGAAGAGATCAGAAGCATAACTAATCAAGACCCAATAATATCAAATATTAAAAAGAAACAATTGAACTGGTTTGGCCACCTAGTAAAAATAAAGCAAGATAGAATAGCTATAAAAGTAGGTAATGGAAATGGGAATATCAAGACAAAGACAAAGAGGAAGACCCAGGAGGAAATGGATAGACCAGATTGAAGAAATTGGAAAGAACAAAGGAAAGTCATTAGGAGAGATGAAGGCTTTAGCCAGGGACAGAAAAGAATGGAAAACATGGGTTCAGGAAAAACTCCAATCAGACGACTGAGAAGGCATAAGGATAAGAGAAAGAAAGGAAAACATACATTTTAGGATTCCACAATTTTATCAAATATTTTCACTTTGTTAAAAAGTACTACTTGATGGACTAATGATAATGATGTTCTTACCCTTCTATTTGTGAAATTTCATACAGGTAACTTCTATAATTTGTTATATTTAGAAACATTGAAAATATTTAAATTTCTCATAACTTTTGTCATTATAGTAGAGATTCATTATTTTAGATTAATTTTCTCTATTAATTTTTAACTTGATTGTAAAATATTATTTTATCGCAACTTTGTTACATCAATTTTATTGTCTCTTTAGATCTTTACAATGAGGTACCAATTTCTATTTGTTATAGCCTGATGATGGTAATTGTTACCGAAACTAGTTGCAAGTTTTGAGTCCCAACGGACATTAAATATATTGTGGTTTGACTTTGAGTTTCATTGAACCCTTTATTTGGATTCTAACCACATTTGAAGTATGGATGAACTCTTAGATATAATTTTTTGCAGAACTTTTTCCAATCAAAATATGTAAAAATTAATTTATTAACTTTTATTTATTATTTACAACTTTAAATCTAAAAAACGCAAGAGACCTTTTTTCATTGCAAAACACTTCCCCTACACGGTTGTATTTTTTATTCTTTTCCACCTTCCTCCCAGCGTGAAATATTAAGGAATTTAAAAAAAAAAGTTTTTTATTTTTTTTATAACTTGAGAAATCGATAGACTGGTAAACTTTTTTTATATTAATCTACATACTTCAAGGTACTTATGAAAAAATTATCAGCCGTATTGCTAATTACTTGTACTTGGGTCTGAAATGACCCATACCGACTGGCCTTTTTGAGGTATCAGCAACAATGTCATATTAAAAGAAATCAGCAAAGCTAAGAAAAGATCTGATCATCGAAAAGCTTTTACAATCAGACTCTTCTGGGTGACTACGACCTGTTGAGATCAAATGAATGCATAAGTCAAAGTAAAACTACAATAAGACTTTTTACCAGGGATTCTAACGGGAGATTGTCGCCTGAATGAGCCCCTGAGAAAGCAAGAAATAGTGGAGGAAGAAGAAAGTAGATTCTGTGGCATGGAAAAAGAAACCTCCATCCACATACTTGCGAGTTGCACAGCAATATATCCTAAACTTCTTCTGGGAAATAGGACTAAAGGAGATATTTTTACTTAGGACCATGGATCTGATTTACAGTTGCATGAAAACTGAATTTTGTTGATTTGTTTAATAGAATTTCGGTTTATAGTAGATCGTTCAACTAGGAGGGCATAAATAACAGGAGATGAACGGTATGGATGTATGACAGAAGCTACCTACTCGCCATTGGTGAGAATAGGTTATGTCTCTCTCAAACACCCGATATAGCTAGTAGCAATCCATGGTCTTTTAAAATTTCAATATCAAGAAAAGAGAATTAGATACAAAAATGTATAAAATTTCGTTGTAATTTTGGCCTTAAATTCCAAATTATAAATACAAGCAAATTTTTTGGGAGAAATAAAATTTCAGGACAAAAAAAATGGTTTTTCATCGACATATCTCTTCTTTTAGTACGGTACATAACTTCCATGCAGTTTAAAAAATTAGCATTTAAACAGTGCCTTGTTATAAAAGGAATAGTGCAAAGTGGTTCTAAATGCAATTTCATTAAAAAAAATAACATTAGTTGAATTAAAGCTACAGCCCTGACATATTCATATGATTTTTAACTAAGTAAAGTTTCTAATTTTGGAGTCATTTGACTCATACCCTTAGACACCCTGTAGATATTAATATCTGAGTAGTTCGATTGGACCGTAAAGGTCATTTTAGATTAGTGCAATATTTAGTCCAAGTTTTGGAATAGATTTCTTGTGTGAAATATTGGTCAACTGTTTTAAGCTATTTTAGACTATTCCAATTTATTGAACAATATTTAGTTCGAGATTTTGCGCAGTGATTTGATTTGATGATAAAATAAGTACATATAACCTTTTCAAAAATTTCGTTAGTTATGGAACCGAGAAATTAGAAATATTTATTAATTTGCAAGGCTGCTCATATCACTAAGCGAATATTAACTTTAAAACAGAGGAGAAGGAGTATTTCACATTGTACAAACAAGCATGTTTTGAGATTTCCTCAATCAACATTTCAATCTCTAGTTTATTCCAAGACATATTTTTTAACCACTTCAATACATAACCACAAATTATCAATATCTTCTGTAAGTTCCTTGTGGCATTACTTATTCATTTTCCTCTTATTTTTTGGGAATCAAACCACAATAATGTTTTTTATTTTTTAAACGATGTTTCGGTAGCGTTCCAGCTACCGTTGTCAAGATTAATAGTAATAAAATAATTTTTGGTCCCTATCTGACACAACGAAAAAAATATGACAACTAGACAATCAATAATATTTTGAAGTTTAAGACTACGAAACTTTGTTGTCAAATTTTATTAAGGCCCAATCATAGTAGATTACACCTCAGGTAAAATGTGAAATAAAATATTTTATTTTATGACATTCTAACGATATGATAGTCTACTAGAAATGGAATCCAGTGAAGTGCACGTTCCAGGAACGGTTTTTATTGGGATAGCGCTTTTTTTCGCTTATTTTGGAAATGTTGGTAATAAAATGCGTTTGTTGTTACTTTTTTGTGTATGATTATTTTTGTTTTCAAAATATGTATGACTGAGTTTGGTGATTTTGTGTATTGAAGTGTGTATCGATTAACAATTATTCCAATGATAAATCATAAGAAAACCTGGATAAAAACTTATGATGCTATCCTGATAACGCAGGTAATTGATTATTGGAAATTTCTTTTTCTAACATTGGTAACCAAATTTGACTACATTCGGGTGAAATACTAGCTACACATTTATCTGCATTTAGTTGTATTAAAGCACTTTCTTTGATTTTTCGTCTTTTATTATCAAAATTAATGACATTTTCATCAGAAACAGTAACAGAAACAATAAACCAAATTGTTAAGAAAATAGATCCTGTTTTTTTACAATTTGACAGGGTAGACTTGAGCTAAATATTGCACAAGAAATTGTCTAATCTAAAATGACCTTTAAATGGACTGCATTAAGCTGAAAGGAACCAAACTACATGGCTTAAGTTGTGAGAAAATGATACGTGAAGTAAACCTGTGTCTCTAAATCTACATTACATTTAAAAATAGTGATTTTTGTTTTTTAGAATAGAGATTTATTTGAAATAATATTATTTTCCCATATTTTAATAAGTTTTTGTGGGTTGGTCCTTTTCTGCTATATTTAAAATGCTTTAATCAATAAAGCGCATAAAAAAACTTTGATGTTGGTTAATGTAAAATGGATCCTACATTGTGGGTGAAACAAATAATTGTACTCGAAATTAAATAAACAATGGAGGGAGGAAATAGTAAAAGTAGACTTAGGAGCTGTTAAATTTGTCTTTTCATTGCAAATAGGTCAGGGTTGTAAAATAATAATCAACCATCGTAGAGAGCAAGATGTTTTTGATGTTTAAACTTTAGATATAAAAAGCCAAATAATACAGTCACTGATATACTAGAAATTACTAAAAAACTGTTTTTTTAACCTAAAAATGTTTTTCTAGGTATTTGTAATATTTTTACATCAAATAATATACTTTAATACGCATTTTCTAACCTTGAACTTTAATTTTACCACAAACACTGTCAACAAGTCATTTTTCCACAATTTCCATCTGATAAAACACGATTTACAAGTAAATTTTTCTATATCGACAACCTAACCAACACTAAATAAAAACAGACTCTTTAATTAAAAAATCGTAGATACCCGCAGGTGAAATTTAAAAAAATATATAACGAGGTCACAATAAACGTATTTAAAGCAACTAATGGTATCATCTGCCGTTGGAAAATTGCATCATGAACCATATGCAATAAACAAATCTCATTCTGGAGATATTTTAAGACCGGAATGCGTGTACAAGATCAGTTGTTTGAACTCTGTTAGATATTTAACCACTTAACAGTAACCTTGTCCAATTTATTAACATTATTATGTGGTAATTTACGAGGGTCAGTTATTAAATTCTCTCAAAAAGAATATGTTGTCTCGATATTTAGAAACAGTACTGAGTGCTGAGTAGTTAATTTTATTCTTCTAGCATATCCTCTACTCTTTCATTTTTTCTATCAAATCAATCATCCAGATCTTTTATAAACTTTGGTTTTTTTGCAAGACCGAACAGACTATATTTGTACCAAAAGAACTTCATACAATCATTAAAACAGTTTTTTTACAACCCATTCACTTATAGATGATATCGAATGGATAATTTTATTCCCCTATCCACTTTTTTCACTATCTCCTCGGTTCTTTTATTTTTTTAATCAACTCAACCATCCAGGTTTTCCTCTATGTTTATTTTCCTCTTAAACCTTCTTATCTTCTTTTGTAAATCCCCTTTAAAACTAACAATACCAACTTAGCTGTCTTTTAGAAACTTCATGTTTTGTAGGACCGCTAAATTTTGAATGAACAGACTATATTTGTGCCAAAAGAACTTCATACAATCATTAAAACTGTTTTTTCACAACCCCTTCACTTATAGATGATATTGAATAGGACATTTTTTTCTCCTATCCACTTTTTTCACCGTCCCCTCAGACCCCTGTATAGCTTAAAATAATATAAGCTTTTCGAACTTCTCTGGTATCTACCGGTCTCGTTATTGACAACAAAAGCGAGTCGTAAACATAATTTATGAGAGCGGCGTCCGTTTGGGACAGCAACTTGAATCAAACCGCCCTGGAGTGAAACATCTTATATTTTTATTCTGTAATCTTTGCCTCAGCTCTTTTATTTTTTCAATCAATTTAATCATCCATGTTTTCCTTCATGTTTATTGTCCTCTTAAATTTTCTCATCTTCAAGCTTACTTTTGTAAATTCCCTTAAAACTACCAATACTAACTTGGCTGTCTTTTAGAAACTTTTTTTGCAGGACCGCTAAATTTTGAATGAACAGACTATATTTGAGCCAAAAGAATTTCATACAATCATCAAAAATGTTTTTCTTACAACCCATTCACTTATAGATAATATCGAATGGATAATTTTCTTCTCTCATCCATTTTTTCACCATCTCCTCGGCTCTTTAATTTTTTTAATCAATTTAATCATCCAGGTTTTCCTTTATGTTTATTTTCCCCCTATACATTCCCATTTTCAAGCTTCTCTTTGTATCTTCCCTTTCAAACTACCAATACCAACTTAGCTGTCTTTTAGAAACTTCATTTCAAACAATTTTGAATGAACAGACTATATTTGGACCCCAATATTTTGAATGAACAGACTATATTTGAACCAAAAAAACTTTACACAATCTTTAAAACAGTTTTTTTATAAAGTAAAATGAAAGATGTTGTCACTATGGTCATACCTCTACTTCTAGCAAGCTCTATTCTAAATATAACTTTCAAATAAACTAAAAAATAACCTACACCAAAATAACTAACGATTAAACTTACTGCTGTTCATACTCGGACTGATGATATTTGTAGGCTCCCCTAAAATAATCAAACAACATATTTTTAACCACCGGTTAATTATCAACAAAAATCTCAGCCGTTATTTATAACAAAAAGTAAGATCAACCAAAACCCCAAGAATAAAAAAAATAAACCAAAAAAATAAAAACAAAGCGGTGTGAAAGCGTTAAAATAAATTGTGCGGCAAACAAAAACAAAATCAGGCAATATTTATGAGTGTTGTTATACGTAGCTGATGAAAATTTTTGTAAAAAAAATTACCTCAACATTAATTCTTCATCAATGTACTGCAATAGACTCCTAAATAACAATATCATTAATTAAAACATCGAGTCTAAGGGTATCTTGCTTTAGATGTAAAAAGAAAAACTGTTATTATTAGTGGAAAAAAATAAAATTATAGGTATTTGTAGTTATATTAGGATCTAAGGAGTTATTTGGATTAATCGTTTTAATCTTGCAAAAATAAATCAATTAACTACCATAAACAAATATTTTCTTATTTGGCAACGCAGCACAGTCAATCAATTTTTGCTACATCTGTTTATTTATCCCAATTTCCAGTGGATATTAAAGAAAGATGATGTTAAACAAATGGACTTTCTACAAGATGTAACTTTGGAGTTTCTATGCATAAATCAGGCAGTTATCTAAAGAAATTATCATTGAACAGAACCATCATAAAAAGCAGTTAATATCTTCCCAGATTTTTACTCCAGCTGCTTTCGATAGTTCTGACATAAATAGGTATTTTGAAAAATTATCAAATATTTGCCCTCATAGGACACACCCCTGCTACATTGCCAAAATCTTCTTAATTTTAATAATTTGAAATTGTATTTGAGTTTTTTCTAGTAGATGTTTTCATGTCAAAGAATAGTTTTATTATTTAGAGCTAAGGTCAACAAAAACATTGCAAATGAAAATAAAAATCAAACATTCCAATGCAAAGAATATTCAACAATGTTTATTTTAATATAAATGAGAAAGCAGAGGGTTGTACCACTCCTGCGGGTACAGAGAGGGATACTCCTGAGGGTGCTGCAGGCGTACAGGACAGTGGGTGGACTGGCAGCAGCGGTACTGTCAAGGTCATATCCATTGGACTTGATGGCTAGAGCCAGACAGAAACGCTGGAGGGGTGCGAACAGAGATGAAGTACAGGAATTTATGGATGAGGAAATGGAGAGAAGGTGGGATGAGTATGAGGGCGCGCTAAAAGGAGCGATTGGGAGCAGGAGAAATTGGGTGGACCGGAAGTTCTGGGAGGTGAACTACTTCTTGTCGCAGGTGCGGTTACCTCCACAAGATTGGGAAAAGAGAAACTGGAGTGTGCGAGAGATTTGAAGTGGAGGATGATGTGGGACATGTGTTTAGATGTTGGAAGAACGAGGAAGTTTTGAAGAAGTTGGGAAATGAACTGGGAGAGGCGGTGTATTGGGAAAATATGGTGGAGATTATGTTGAGGGGCGAGGAGGAATGGATGGAGATACGTGGCGTAGTGGAGAGCATGATTAGGGAAAGAGAAGGACTATGCTAGGGTAGTGACTCCAAGGCGGGAGTAACGGCGAGTTTGAGGTGGGTTTGGTTGATAGGCATTCCCGTGGAGATGAGTCCAACACTGTCTGGGTACTGGTTAGTGACCCATTAGAACATGAATTTCCCATCGCGGCCCGAAAAAATAAAAAAATATATAAATGATCAAATTGTGTTGGCGGATTTTAAACTGTTTGTCGAATATTCTTTACAATCCAAAATAGGTGCAACTAAAACACACAACACACTCAAATCAAGGCTGACCTCAATGACATTTTCAAAAGCTGCGATCCAGTCATGGCTTTTCTTTCCTGACTAAAACTGATATCGGAAATGAGATATGTTGAAAAAAAAATGGAAATCAACCAATTGTAATCGTTTTAGCTATGGAAGGATGTCAAAACTATGGAAGAAAATGGGGAAAAATGGAAAATATTTCAAGCCAAACAATAATTATGTACAGAACTAATAACATTGATAAATAATTAAAAAGGTATAACGAAATATCTGAAAAAATGACTGAAAAGGAATAAAAATATTTTAAAATGAAGAGGAACAAATCTATTTAATTGAAAAGTGACCTCAATTGGAAGAAAAACAGAAAAAATTGGGAAGTAACTACTGGGGAAATACATTTTTTTTTAATTAACAAATAGGTCAGACGATAGAGGTAACAACTGCAAGAAATTAGCAATACGGCTGATTTTTTTTTTCATAAGTACCTTAAAATATGTAGATTGATATAAAAAAAAGTTTGCCAGTCTATCGATTTCCCAAATTAAAAAAAAAATCAAAAAACTCAATATTTCCTCAATATTTCGCGCTGGGAAGAAGGTAGAGAAAAATAAAAAACAACACCACCGTGTAGGGGGAGTGTTTTGCAATAAAAACATTTTCCTGCGTTTATTTCGTCCGAGCAATGGTTTGCCCGGAAAAAATTCGGTAAACTAAGTATGTGTTCCGCATCCGCGCGATTCTATTTTCTGAAACAGAGCGGAGTACATTATAAACTACTGTATAGTTATAATGTAATATATAAATTATTTTAATAGGGCGTTTTGAGGAGGGAAGTGTCAGCTTTAAGATGGCATTTCTTGTCATAGCACAGTATCATTTTTAGCAAATAACTCATGAATTTACAAGAAAAAATATATATATATATATATAGTACTGTAACTTTAATAAAACTAGAGTAATTTCAATGGGGTGAGCGTAGAAATGTTGGGGAAACTTCTAAGATCAAGAATATATAATTACAAAATTAATTAATTTACATACAATTTTTGGATTCAATGATTTTTTGTATTATAAGCGAAAATAGCAATTTTTATAGATTCGGGTGGGAATCTTCTTTATTTTTCAAAAATAAAATTTGATACTCCTGTAATATAATGATTAATATTCAACGAACAAAATGTATATAGTGAAAAGGTATAAAAGATGATTAATATATAATTTTTTACATTTTTTCCAATGAAAATATGTAAGAACTAATTTATTACCTTTTATTACCCTATTACAATGTTGATATGAAGGTTGAGTCGGTTCAGAAAAGGTTTTTAAAATATTTAGTTTTAAAGGTTAGTGGTATTTATCCACAGAGAGGCTCTGATTATCAGATTTTGTTAGATATTTTTAATTTTGAAAGTCTTGAATTTCGTAGAATGTGTAAATCATTATCCTGTTTATATGGGTGTTTGCACAATTTAATCGATTGTTCAGACTTGATATATAGAATTAATTTTAATGTACCACAGTTCTACAATAGACAACATCTACCTTTCTATTGTGATTGGTCTCGAATAAATGTTTTACTTCATTCACCAATTAATATTATGTGTCATAATTTTTATTTATTGTGCAACACATGCGACATTTTTATAGATAATTTCAAGGTTATTAAAGCTGGTGCTACTGAACGTTATACAAATATGTGAAATGTGTTTTTTTTTATTTATTATTTCTTCTATTCTTAATTAAATTAAAGGTTTCTTCTGTTATTATATAATCATTGTTTTTGCTCTGTAAAGAGATTTGTATAAATCTGTTGGGCAATAAAGGCTATTATTATTATTATTATTATTATTATTATTATTATTATTATTATTA
>CAJUYG010000218.1:73320-95070 GCA_910591675.1 Galerucella calmariensis | reverse complement strand
TTATTATTATTATTATTATTATTATTATTATTATTATTATTATTATTTGTAACCTTAACTCTTACCAAAGATTGAAAAAAAATTCTGATTAAATATTTATATTTTTTCCGCAATTCAGAAAGTAGATCTTCTGCCGTGTAGCAGAGTCGCGCGGATGCGGAACTCAACACATACTTAGTTTACCGAGTTTTTTCCGGACAAACCATTGAACGGACGAAAAAAACGCAGTAGACCTTTTTTATTGCAAAACACTTCCCCTACACGGTGTTATTTTTTATTTTTCTCTACCTTCCTCCCAGCGCGAAATATTAAAGATTTTCAAAAAAAATGTTTTCATAATTTGGGAAATGGTAAACTTTTTTTTATATTAATCTACATACTTTAAGGTACTTAGGCGTATTGCTAATTACTTGTACTTTTGGTCTAAAATGACCCATACCGACTGGCCTAAAAGATATACACGATTTTTGGTCGATTTTCCAAATATTTACAAAAAAAAATGATTTTATTAAAAAGCCCAATGACATTTATTGCAAATAAACAGGAAACAGGAAAAAATCCCGAAAAAACAACACTTACTTTTCCCTGTTGAGCGAGTCAAAAGCATTCCCTATACCACACTTCTGATTTTGATGTTCAGCGCAGTTGTGTACGCTCGTAACGTTGTTCATAAGATCCATCAGATCCCACTGCGGTTGTTTTTCTTCAACTATCACAGTAGGAATATCTGAAAACGCTTGCAAAATAAACAAATATCGAATAAATATTAATTTTTTTCTTACCCGTTCTTTGTAAAGTATTGTTAGCCTCATCTATGCGCTCAATGTCGGAGTTAGAAAGGACAGCGTTTTGTGGTTTTGGTCTTGAAGTCAGTCGTGATGCAATCCTTTGTGGAACGTTCTGTACGGCCCCATCTTCGTCGGGTTCAAGATCAGTAAACATATGCGAAGGATTGTTAGCTTTTTGTAGTAACTCTAGGGCCAGTCTTCGGTGCATGTCTCCTTGGAAAAACGCATGCTAAAAGTGAATAGACAATACTCAACTGATCATACGTCAGTACAGGTACTTACCTGTAGCAATTTTTCAGCGGTAGGTCGTTTCTTTGGGTTTTTTGTTAGTGCAACCTTTACAAAACTTTGAAAAGTAGTACTCCTAGAACATAAATTAACAATGACATTGAAATATTATCGATACTTAGAAACATTTACATTCTATAGAGCATTTAGTATAACATTACAGCCTTTTTAGAAATTGCTGGCCTTTTTTGAATAATAATTGCGCATGCGTTCCGGCCATTTTCAAAGCAACTTTCAGGCTTGAAAAATATAGAAATTGTCAAGGTTATTCACGCGCAACTTTACGTTTTTTTAGTGATTTTAGATTTTGACAACATAATTATTGTGTTGGTTGTAAAAAATAGAAGAAGAAGAATTAAATTTTTTATATTAATATTTTGTTTTGGTTGTAAACTACCTAATTTCTAAAATTATCTCTCGGAGATTTGTGTAGTGTTGGAAATATCTACATTGGAAATGGCGAAAAAATTTTCTAATGTGCTAATAATAATGTCAAATGTCAAAAAAAATTTGGAAAGTTGCAACAAATAAGGCTCAAATGTAAGAAGATTGGATTTTAATTTTGCATGCAATTTATATTGCCTGCAAAAAGGCTGAAATGTAAGACTAGTATAAAAAAAATTTGAAATTAGATAGGGTAAAGGCCCACAAAACTTGGTAATGTGCCAGTTATTGGTGATTTATGCCCGTTTGTAATTATCAATGATTTAGTACAAGTTTTAGTCAATTTTTTAGGATCCTAAATAAATAATAGATACATAAACATTTATCATCAATTTTTCAGTCAATTTTGAAATTGACGAAACTTGTCCTATTTTTTTTTCAATTTTAATTGATAGCTTGGGGCAAACATATAGGGTAAACTTTATTTTGAGATTATTGATTTTTTTTATTTTTCATGATGGTGGTGACACTGGTTCTGCTACATAACCAACGTTTATTCAAAGATTATATATTATATCGTTTATTGAGGGGTGAGAATGTTGTGTATGTGAAAGTTTTTCGTTTGAGCTATTTTAAATATCAAAAATGTCATGGTCTCATCATCAAGTACTTCGACTTATTGAACTATACAGGGTGTTTCATAGTTAAACCACCATAGGTTAACTGCAAGTAGAGGACACTTTGGTGTTTCCAAATAGCCTTGGTTAATTGGTATAGCATAATTATTAACAGAGATACAGGGTGTTTTATTCATTTAGTTCAATGCTTTTGAAGGTCATAATTTTAGAACCACCCTATATATTTAAGAATCTATTGCATTCATAACACAATAAGAAAGTGTAATAAAAATAATTATACTTCAGGTCTGGTTTGAGGAAAATTTGCAAAATTCGATAATCTCCAAAACAACACCCTGTATATCAGAATTTTTGAAATCCAATAGATTATTCGAAGAGAACAGAAAAATAGAGCGGCACCAAAATATTTTTCGAAGTGCACATCCCGTTTTACTGCTTAACTTTTAATGTCAAAGTTATTTAAATTATTCATTGACACTTTTGTACATAATAACTTTAGAACCACCCTATAGATTTCTTTCATTTTTCGTAGGTGTAAGTTGCATAAGAATCAAAATCTTATCATGTAACAAAAATAATTATAGTCCAGGTTCGAGTTGAGAAAAAAAATATTTTATCAAGATTTTTATAAATCAATAGTTTATTCCAAAAGAACAGAAAAAATTGAGTTACACGGAAATGTTTTTCGAAGTGCACAAAGTAGGTCTAATATTTTAAGGAACAGAAAAATTAGCAAATAGGCGTAGACTGTTGAAGTACGGAGAACTTTGCAAAATATGTTACCAGTGCTATTAGAAAATGAGGAAATTGGGGGAATGTATTTCCAGCACGATGGTGCATCGCCTCACTTTAGGGTAATTGTGCAAAATTTTCAAGACGAGAATTTTAGAAACAAGGGAATAGGGAGGGGTGGGCCCAAGAATTGGCCTTGCAGGTCACCGGATATTAACCCAGTGGACTATAATATTTGGGTATATCTGAAAGCCAAAGTATACTCTACTGAGGTAAACCTTAGAGAGGAAATCAGGTGCTTGCGAGGAAATCAGGGCAAATCCATTAATGATAAGACGAGCAACACAAAACATCTTAAAAAGAGCTCATAAATGCATAGAACAAAATGATGGACATTTCGAACAATTATTATAAATATAAATATAAATAATTTGACATTCCGTGTAACTCAATTTTTTCTGTTCTTTTGGAATAGACTATTGATTTATAAAAATCTTGATAAAATATTTTTTTTCTCAACCCGAACCTGGAGTATAACTGTTATTGTTACATGATGAGATTTTGATGCTTATGTGACTTACACCTACCAAAAATGAAAAAAATCTATAGGGTGGTTCTAAAGTTATTACGTACGAAAATTTCAATGATACATTTAAATAACTTTGACATTAAAAGTTAAGCAGTAAAACGGGATGTGCACTTCGAAAAATATTTTGGTACCGCTCTATTTTTTCTGTTCTCTTCGAATAATCTATTGGATTTCAAAAATTCTGATATACAGGGTGTTGTTTCGGAGATTATCGAATTTTGCAAATTTCTCTCAAACCAGACCTGGATTATAATTATTGGAACTTTAGTTCTTTACGCCAGGTTATGTTTGAGCGACCAGGGGTCGCGACGCAAAAGATCTGACCGTTACGCGTTACGTTACGCTGCGTTATGTTACATTGCTTCGTTATGTGCCTTGCTTTTGCGTGCTTGTGCCTCCTTAGTCTCTCTCTCGTTTACGAAGCAGCGATTCATAATAATAAATATGCTCATACCCGGATTCGAACCCGGGCCGCCCGCGTGCAATGCGAGCATTCTAACCACTGAACCACCGATGCTATATTGAAATTCTATGCAAAGCTGGTATTCGCAGTGCTAGTGATCAACTTGAATTTGTTCGGATAAATTTTTACAATTATTTCCATAATTTTTTTTGTGCGATTAAGGGGTCTAGCTACTTTTCGAAATACAGGGTGTTGAAATTTTGAAAACTTGAATGTTTTAATTCGATAACTTTAAAATGGATTGATAAATTGATTTGACATTTGGCAGGTAGTTTTTAAATGTAAAAGGGCATATTTTGAAAGAAATTGTAGTTGGTGCAACTAGTGTGGATATGATGGCCATATCGCACGAGGACGAAGATGAAGCACGACGCCGTAGGCGGAGTGCTCAATCGTTCAAGTGCGATATGGACAATCCACACGAGTCGAGCAGCATATTTTTCCTACGACCCACTTAGGAGAAAATCTAGAAAATAAAAAATTTCTATAAACTGTAATATAACTTCAAATTAAAAATTTAACAATTCAATTTTATGTTTCCACTAATTTTGTGGTAAACGAATGTCCAATTTGTATAATGCTACGGTTTCCTTTTTTAAATATACGATGCTGTTATAAGTAGATGTTGCCAGTCGGACTCCCTCATGGAGGGTACCGTACCATTATCTATAATAATGAATATTCTGCTAAATATTTCAAACGTCTACCTGTTGTCGTTATTAATGTCAAGCAGAATGATTTTTTGAAAATAAAATTAACAATAAAAAAAATTCCTCGCGGGGAATCGAACCCGGGTCTACCGCGTGAGAGTCTGGTGTGCTTACTACTCAACCACCAAAGAATATGCAAATTGTTTATCTATAACGTCAGATGTATTACATAACTTTTGCTTAAAAGGAACTAAAGTTCCTACCGTGTGTCCCGCGACACGTTCTACCTTTTTTTTATTACACTATCTTATTGTGTTATAAATGCAATAGATCATTACCAAAAATAAAAGAAATATATAGGGTGGTTCTAAAATTATGACCTTCAAAAGCATTGAACTAAATGAATAAAACACCCTGTATCTCTGTTAATAATTATGTTAGACCAATTAACCAAGGCTATTTGGAACCACCAAAGTGTCCTCTACTTGCAGTTAACTTATGGTGGTTTAACTATGAAACATCCTGTATAAAGAAAGACCTTGCCTTTACATAGTTAAAAGTTCTCAATATAAAAATAAGCACATGAGGGTTTCTCTTTCTTATATAATTCCTAACTATTACTATATTAATAAGAGTTGCTGCTGCTAACAATAAAAATTCAGTGTCCATTGTTGTCTGATACCTATTTAAATTAAAAAATTCGAATTTTTTGCTAAAATCTGAAAAGTGACAGGTTACTAACAAAATCATACTGCTCAGTGCACATAATCACAACCTAAATAAGTGACTAAAACATGGTGTGTTGCAAAAACATTTTTTTCTGGTCAATATTTTAGTGTCCCAAGTTTAGGATCCTAAAAAATTGACTAAAACTTGTACACAATAATTGATAATTACAAACGGGCATTAGATTATGACAATTACTAGTAATATATAAAAAAAATCATCAATTTTGATAGATTAAACTATAGCTCGATCTTTAAATTGATTTTGATTGTTATTAAATAGACCCCGTAGAAATGTAGTTAATAATTGAGTAAATATGTCAGCCTACACAAGAAAAGTAGCATTGTATTTGTAGGTGTTGTGATAAAATATTTTGTTGATTATTTCTCTTAGCTAGGCTAATAATAGAACGTTAATTTGAAAACAAATATTTTTTTTATATGCATTTCCTTCCAAGTGCAATGTTTCATTGATTTAAAATGGATTTATCGGGAAATAAACTGCATTAAACAGAAATTGGAATATGTACCTATATATTTTTATTAGGTAACAGCTATTACCAAATAAAATTTTACCTTCAATAAAAACCTTTCAAAATGTTATAAGCAGTTAAATTGTGATCTACTCACCATTTCTCTTTGTCTTTCAATGTAGGTGGTTTGAATCCACTTTTTGACATTAAAAATAAAGCTCTCATTGGATGTAAATCAAACATTGGCGGTTGTAATTCTGCTAATTCTATAGACGTGATACCAATTGCCCAAATATCGCAAAGCTGATTGTAACCACCTTTACGTTCAACAGCAGCCACCTATAACCAAAACAATGTCCAATACACTATTAAATATAAAATAAATCTTACCTCTGGCGCCATCCAATAAGGTGTTCCGATAAACGATCTTCTCTTATTTATAGTAGCTGTAATTTGAGCAGAAACCCCAAAATCTGCCAATTTTACATCCCCGCATTCAGTCAATAAAATATTTGCTCCTTTAATATCTCGATGCATTTTACCTTTGTTATGAAGGTACTGTAATCCTAATAGTGTTTCTCTACACATATAAGCTATTTGATTTTCTGCTAGTGGACCCGTTACTACAATTAAATTTTTAAGTTTATATACTATTTACTAATAAAGAAACTTACTATGGTATATATCTTGGAGAGATCCACCTCCACAGTATTCCATACAAATCCATAATTTGTCTCTTCGTAAATAACTACCATAATATGCTATAATGTTGGGATGCAAACAGTCTCTCATCATTAAAATCTCTTGCTGTATTATTCCAAAGTCATCACCTATTCAAATTATTAATATCAACAACTTATAAAAATAATTAACAACATTTTGTTATATCTAAACATTCCCTAATTATCATTATTAAAAATATAAACATATCTATCTAATTAAACTTAATTGCACATGTATTATTTTGAATAATTTACAACTGCTTCATGAATAACTAACATAAATGACATCCCCTTATTTTTAATTGAGGAAAATTTCATCACCTGATGGTAAAATGCAGGTTGAATATTTGTCATTACAGTAATGAATTTGACAATATTATAAACTGTCTTTTATTGCTTGTTAATTATAGCATGCACTCAAAAGTATTAAATTTGCAAAATAAACTGAAGTGCATTTATTATTTATCAATATAAAATGAAAAAAATGCATATCATAAGAGGTATCTAGAAACTCGTGAGGTGCACAAAAATAATTGTATGCCTCAAAACCATAAAGAGGTACAGTCTGTACCCTTTGGGTTTATTTTTTGAAGCTAAACCACACTGCCCTATCCTGTAGATAACAGTAAAAGGTCTTACCTGGTTCTAGTTTAATCACTTTTATTGCAGCAAAATCGTTAGTAGACAGTCTTTTTGCCTGCAAATATGAATCAGATAGAAAATAATCAGAAAGTAAAAATTTTAATAAAATACCTTATAGACGTCCCCATAAGTCCCACTTCCAATTCGCTGAATTAATTCGTAATCATCTTGTGGGTTTCTTCGGGAGATATCCGAGCTCAATACCCCTTGAGCCATTTTTATTTAAATTTACCTGATTACATTGTATGTACTGTTAATGTTAAAATTGATGAAATTAAATGTTTACGTGAATTTGACTTTGACAGCAAATGCACTGCAGGCAGACATATTGGAATCAGTGCTGCTAACAGGTGATGCAAAAATAAAAAAGTCCCATCACCTCGGCATGAAATTTTATCGTCTGTTTAAGTAGTATGGCGATCGTTGTAGGCGTTCTATTATAAATTATTATCAAGATTACTTAAAAAAATAGGTTCAATTACCCAATTAAGAGGTATTTTTTATTCATTATTCCATATTCCGGTAAAAAAGTGAAAGATAAGGAAACGGTTTTTGAATAGTGCGGTTGGTAAAAGACAAGGCTTAGTTCCAGTTTCCATTCGCATACATAGCCGTAGGGAAGAAAAGGGAATAGGGTTATTATCGTATGTAAGTATAGATTTATTTAATTTTAAATGCTGGTAAAATGTAATAAATTTTCTTGTATTGTTATACAGGTATGTTGTTCTTTTACATCCGGCTTAAATAGCACTCAGGAATGCTTACAAATTATCTTTTAGATTCTTTTCTGTTCAAGTTTATACAAACTTTATATATTGAAGAGTTTACTAGGTACTTTTATTGAGATTTAATTAATAATTATTTAGGCTCTGTCTAAATGAATTAATTCAAAGAAGAGCAGAGTTTATAAAACCAGCTTTTTAACTTTGACATTTTGTCAATTTTCAACTTCATACTTTGGTTTTTATGAGAATCTTCATTTATTTCTTTAATATCTCTTATAGAATATTCATTTATTACTTCCAATTTATTGAATTGAATATTTTAATAAATAAAAACATCATAGTACTGTTCAAAAATTTATTTAAATAAATAATACTTTAAAATCCTATTTACAGATAAAAACCTTAACAAAATGCACATCTTCAAATATACAAAAAAATAATATTTGCAGCCTTAAGAAATATAGCAAACATCTCAACTGTTATTCTTTAGGACATCTTTTAATATAGAACTGGAATTCCTATTTTGTGCAAACTCGGTAAAGGTCGGTAAGACTATTTCACTGAGCACTATAGGTGTTTGTCGTGTATTACTAGAAGTACTGCTAGTAGACTGGGTAGAGGCATTGGATGGCACTGGTGGTGGAGTATTATTATCAAGTAAACTTGGTATCACTCGAGGTCTTGATTCGTTTTCTAAAAACTGTATAAAAGCCTTCGATAAAGATTCTTCAGACATCTTATTTTCAGGATTTGGCGCTAGAAGTGATGACAACCAACCCTGCTGTGGTTTGTTTAATTTCAGTTTTTCGTGATCCTGCTGGTTGAAATCCAGCACTGAGGATATTATTTTTAAAACCTGTTCTTGGTCTCTGTTCATGTTATGATTCGACAAAACAAAACCCATGATTAGGTTTTTTATTAACAGTTTGTCCACTTTACCATCCGTAGTGCTTAAAGCTGTGCTGAGTTCTTCTTCTGATTTTCTCAGTTGAGATTGAAGCTGGGATACTGGAAAATAATATTGAATTAGTAAGAATTTTAAAAAATATGAAGCATTTGGGCAAAGATTACAGAATAAAAATATAAGATGTTTCACTCGTTCGAATTTATCGCGTAAAGCACCGATGCCGCTGGTGACTTGGATGGTACAGTACGTCACTTCGTCCTTACTTGCATTTAATTTGGCATATTATACGGGACGTCGCCCGTCGAGCGCTGTTATTTTAGAACGGTGTTTATTGGTTGTTCGTGTTTTATATTTATGTTGTATAGATTTTTTAAATTAATTAATTAATTGTTGAAATGAGCAAAAAGTCATATTAATATTTTTCTCTTTAATAGCAAAGCTTATAAACACTAAATATTTTGTAATATTTGCTAATACAAAATTACGGATTTATTTTTATAATATAAGGATATTATATAAACAAGTACATTAAGCAAGAAAACACAAAAATTCAATTCTATAGCTAACCAAAGGGGAATTGGTCAGTTCATTTTGAACGAATTTACTAAATTTTCTTTTCATCATCCATGTAAGCAATTTCCTTTCAAATATTATGCCAGTCTCTATACCAGAGTCCGTATATATTTTACTCTCAAATGTATAGGTATTGAAAGATTTGAAAGACTTAACACATAAACCAAACTCTAAACTTGGTATTTTACAACATTTATAAAAATTTTTAATAAAGGTATTCTGCAGCTGCTTCTCTTTTTACTGTTTTAACCTTGTCAATCCAAAAAATACGTGTTATTTAAAGATCAAAATTCAAGATTCAGTGGCCCTATTATTCTGGTGGCTAATGAGTATATTTAATTGAATTTGTGATAAATATCTGCTAGATTATCAATAAGTATCACAAAATTACTAAGATGCTGGATAAAAACTGTGAACTGATTCATTTTAAAAATTCATGTTTATTTTTTACTTACCTTTTCAAATTCATATCCTGAACATTTAAAAATAAACCTTTGTGATAAAGAATACTATTAATTTAAAGATATATTTCTCTAATTACCCCTGTATAGTTTGAAATAAAATAATCTTTTCGAACTTCTCTGGTATCTACCGGTCTCGTTATTGACAACAAAAGCGAGTCGTAAACATAATTTATGAGAGCGGCGTCCGTTTGGGACAGCAACTTGAATCAAACCGCCCTGGAGTGAAACATCTTATATTTTTATTCTGTAATCTTTGATTTGGGTCAAGGAAGTTTTAAAAGGAAGTAAAACTTGTAGATAAGGGTTTATATTTAAATTTAGTAAGTAATTTGATCATTTGTATGAATAAGATAAGCCTGCTGATTTGATTAATATAAGTAGGTCCTAGTTATGGATATTTTTGGCTAAATGTCAATGAACTTACTAAAAGTAAAATTTGTATTGAGAGGGAGAAATATATGATTTTATAAAGCTAGAAATAAATACATTGTGATATCGAATGTAATGATTGGAAAACATACAATTTTGATGATGCTCCTGAAAAGAAAGAAAACAAGTGTTACCCAGGAACTGGTATTTTCACAATTTTACCAGTACCTGATGTAATACTCACTCTCTATACTTTTTATTGAAAAAAAATTGCCATGCTCTTCATGCTGTCGACATTCAACAACAAAAACTGAAAATAATATTATTAATAGAATTTAAAAAAAGTATTAAAAAAAATTAAAAGTAAACGTGAAGATTAGTCTTCCTTAAAAAATGAAGAGAAACCATCCGATTCTAATTCGAAATCAAATTGAATGCAACTAATTTAATATCTAATCAAAATAATAATTAACTACGCCTATGCATCTGTAAAGAAAGTGCATCTAGTAAATTTATTGTTTTTATAGTTCTTTCTTTTTTTTCTGTTTATGTGAAACAAAGATACCATATTTGAATTTAGTAACTTTGACAGTTCGGAGATAGTATGTTTAATAAAATATACAGGGAGTGCAAAAAAGGGGGAAATCTAGAGCTCATTTTATGTAAACAACTATTTTTTAATTAAAAAGTTATCAGAAAATTACTTGACAGCTGAATTTTGTGTCTTTTCTTTGAACTTATCTAGTATACTATTAAAAGAAAGACTTTTCTGTACGCAAAATAATTGAAAAAAAAAACAACACCAAAAGCCCACATCAAAATAGGGAAAGGAAAATTAATTATTTGATATTTTTTCAAGAAGGGGAACGAAATTGATTGAGGTTTATAGAGAAATTGTGCTAAAAATCAGAGAAGTGGAAGGAAAATTATTGAGATTTTCAGAGAAATTGAGCTAAAAATCAAAGAAGGGATAAGAAAAATAAATTATTTGATATTTTTTCAAGAAGGGGAAGGAAAATGATTGAAATTTATCGAGAAGAGTACGATAAATGATTGAGATTTCTAGAGACATAACCATGAAAATACAAAGAAGGGAAAATGAATTTTTCGATATTTTTTCAAGAAGGGGAAGAAAATTGATTGAGATTTATAGAGAAATTGTGCTAAAAATAGAGAAGGGGAAGGAACATGATTGAGATTTTTAGAGAAATTCTGCTAAGAATTAGAGAAGGGGGAGGAAAATGAATTATTTGATATTTTCTCAAGAAGGGGAAGGAAATTGATTGAGATTTATAGATAAATTGAGCTCATTTTATGTAAACAACTATTTTTTAAATAATGTTTTTGGAGACAATGTATTAAAGGTTATCAGAAAATTACTTGACAGCTGAATTTTGAGTCTCTTTTTTGAACTTATCCAGTATACTATTAAAAGAAAGACTTTTCTGTACGCAAAAAAATTAAAATAAAACAACACCAAAAGCCCACATCAAAATAACTAAAAATAACAAACGAAACATAAGAAAATAAAAAAAAACTTGTGCATACTGGTTACAACTAAAGAAAATGGTGATCAAACACTACATTTTGCATATCCCATTCAGTACCTGGGGAATGAAACAACCTCACAGTTACCAAATGAGATTAAAAAAACGTAGGCAAAGCGTGCAAAACTGTGCTGATTTTATTATTAAACAAATAGTGCTTGTTGGTATACCAAAAAAAAAGCTGAAAAAGAAATCCCATGTTACAGCAATATTCAATATTAGCATAGCTCAAATATAGTAATTTATTTTTGTTTTCAATATCAATACTTAACGTACCTTTGTTGTTAAACTTTTAATTTATAATTTACATTATGTTTAATGTACTGATAATGATAATTATAACATTTCAACTGACGTAGTGAAAACCATTCGAAACTTGTTGCTATGCAAATTATTGAATAGTGCCATTTCAATAATTTAAATAGAAAATTTCATTAAAAAAAATTCCATATCCCCTCTAGCTGGCCCAAATTATTACTGTGAGTAAAAAAAATCGGCAGTGGGATTCGAACCCACTGCTTCTCGAGTGCAATTAGAAAACAAAAACCCAACAATAAATAACATGCAAAAAATTATTATTAATAATGTGCTACAAACAAATCAAACGTAAATAAATAATACAAGATGCCAGAAGATAACGAAATTATTAAAATAATTGAGTTTGCAATATTATTTAAAAAATTATATCCCGTTAGAGGAAAATAGTTGACGCCGTTCAAGGAAAGTGTTTCGTTTACGTCTAGCTTCAATTTTATAAACAAAATTTACAGAAATATTAATTGAGAAAGATCAAAATTGAACCTATTTTAATCTTAATATAAGTATTTGTGATTTAATTTATGAAAAAGATTCAAAAATACTAAATAGTGCTAAAAATCAGGGAAGGGGAATGAATTATTTGATATTTTTTTAAGAAGGGGAAGGAAATTGATTGAGATTTTTAGAGAAATTGTGCTAAAAATAAGAGAAGGGGGAGGAAAATGAATTATTTGATATTCTTTCAAGGAGGGGAAGGAAAATGATTAAAATTTATCGAGTACAAAAAATGATTGAGATTTCTAAATAATGATAAAAATCAAAGAAGGGAAATGAAAATGAATTATTTGATATTTTTTCAAGAAGGGGAAGGAAATAGATTGAGATTTATAGGTAAATTGTGCTAAAAATCAAAGAAGAGGAAGGAAAATGATTGAGATTTTTAGAGAAAGTGTGCTAAAAATTAGAGAAGGGGAAGGAAAATGAATTATTTGATATTTTTTCAAGAAGGGGAAGGAAAATGATTGAAATTTATCAAGAAGGGTACAAAAAATTATTGAGATTTCTAGAGAAATAGTGATAAAAATCAAAGAAGGGAAAGGAAAATGAATCATTTGATATTTTTTCAGGAAGGGGAAGGAAATTGATTGAGATAATAGAGAAATTGTGCTAAAAATCAGTGAAGGCGAAGGATCATGATTGGGATTTTTGGGGAAAGTGTGCTAAAAATTAGAGAAGTGGAAGGAAAATGAACTATTTGATATTTTTTCAATAAGGGGAAGGAAAATGATTGAGATTTATAGAGAAATAGTGATAAAAATCAAAGGAGGGAAAGGAAAATGAATTATTTGATATTTTTTCAAGAAGGGGAAGGAAATTGATTGAGGTTTATAGAGAAATTGTGCTAAAAACCAGAGAAGGGGAAGGAAAATTATTGAGATTTTTAGAGAAATTGTGCTAAAAATCAAAGAAGGAATAAGGAAAATGAATTATTTGATATTATTGTCGAAAAGGGGAAGGAAAATGATTGAGATTTTTAGAGAAAGTGTAGAGAAGTGGAAGGAAAATGAATTATTTGATATTTTTTCAAAAAGGGGAAGGAAAATGATTGAAATTTATCGAGAAGGGTACAAAAAATGATTGAGATTTATAGAGAAAAAGTGATAAAAATCAAAGAAGGGAAAGGAAATGAATTATTTGATATTTTTTCAGGAAGGGGAAGGAAATTGATTGAGATAATAGAGAAATAGTGATAAAAATCAAAGGAAGGAAAGGAAAATGAATTATTTGATATTTTTTCAAGAGGGGGAAGGAAATTGATTGAGGTTTATAGAGAAATTGTTCTAAAAACCAGAGAAGGGGAAGGAAAATCATTGAGATTTTTAGAGAAATTGTGCTAAAAATCAAAGATGGAATAAGGAAAATGAATTATTTGATATTATTGTCGAAAAAGGGAAGGAAAATGATTTAGATTTTTAGAGAAGTGGAAGGAAAATGAATTATTTGATATTTTTTCAAGAAGGGGAAAGAAAATGATTGATATTTATAAAGAAATAGTGATAAAAATCAAAGGAGGGAAAGGAAAATGAATTATTTGATATTTTTTCAAGAAGGGGAAGGAAATTGATTGAGGTTTATGGAGAAATTGTGCTAAAAATCAGAGAAGGGGAAGGGAAATTATTGAGATTCTTAGAGAAATTGTGCTAACAATCAAAGAAGGAATAAGGAAAATGAATTATTGGATATTTTTTTCGAAAAGGGGAAGGAAAATGATTGAGATTTATAGAGAGAGGCAAGGAAAATGATCAAAGTTCAACTGTCTATAACAATATTAGAAGAGAAGAAAAAGAAAACGATACAAAAATAAAAAAATTCTTGGTAGGACGGGGATTCGATCCATGGACCTATGGGTTATGGACCCTTCCACTGCGCTTAAGGCTTACTTAAAACACTATGGAATCAAAATGAAATAAGGCTTAGTTGGGGTAAGGGGAGAAAAAATAATTTTATTATATCCTCAAGATATAATTTGGGTTTTATTTTCGAGCAGCGAGAATAATTGTGTACAGGGCCGTCATGAGTGTGTGCTGTTTCAGAAAAATATGTTCAAATTTGATAACAATGTTTTTTTTATAACTAAAAATAAAAATATACGAAATGAAAAAAAATATATTAACAATATGCAGTTATTTGTGTAGCTGAAACAGTAGTTCATGACAATATCCGCTGATATTCTGGGATTACAATCTACCCAGAATTACCAGCTGATATTTCACGGACAACCATTGTATATATGAAACTGAAAAAACTGGTTAAAAATAGTTATTTTTTTTCCGTGATAATTAGTAGAGTAGGATAAAGGTATGAAATCTACACAGAAAATAAAAAAGTTGAATGATAAACAGGGTAGCGAGAAAGTTTGGCACCAAGTCATTTTCCTTGAAAGGAATTAACAAATATTATCAAATTTTGGGGCTATTCTTAGTTTTTTTTTGGCAGTTCCTCTTGAAAACGAAGAATACAATATTGTTCATAACCCCAAAATTTGATAATTATATGTTTATTATTTTCAAAGAAAAAGACTTGGTGACAAACTTTCTCGCTACCCTGTATATTGATGAGGTATTAATTTTGGTGTAGAAAAAATGTGCGGTCTTAAAGAATTTGACACATTTCTAGTTCGAGAGGTAACCACTTTTGAAAATGTGTCAAATTTTTGACGGCCAGCATAGAATAGTGAATAACTTTTTTATTATTGATTTTACGAAAAAATTTATTCTTCTTGAAAAGTTCTGCACGGTCTTAAACCTAGAATGCAACTATCCGGTATCCAAATTTCAAAACCATATACGAGGTATATACGAAAATATGTATTAGATACATCACCTAAAGGTTAACCCCCTTATACAGGGTGTCCCGTAAATAAGAGGCATGATAGATCGTTAAGAAATATTTAAAATACCCAAATGCAACTTTTCTCCAACATTCTTAGTTTGTGAGATACAGACTTTTTAAGGGTGTAGAAGAAATACACATTTTCTTTTATATCTTCTCGGCGAATGGAAGTACAAATTTGAAAGTTTTTGTAGGTTATTGTCTCTTCAAAACACGTCAACAGTATTGATTATGTAAAATTCTAATAAGCCAGTGGCGTGGCACGAGGGGGCGTAAACTTTTATTGTACCATATTTTTGAAACACCCTGTATTGAGAGCTAAAGACTTCTGTATGCAATTCTTTATTGAATTTTCTCTTTGTTGAACTCGATAGAACACTCCATTTTCAATATTTTTCAACTTTTTATTGCAATAAGACACTACAATACAACAATAAATTTATAGTAGTCGTAAATATTTTCTTAACACTTTATCTTCCCTCAAATAATTATGAACTACAAATCCATAAGAATCATTTGTGTTTAAATTACTTTTAAGAGATCTTCAAGTAGGTACTACAAATTTATTCAAGAAAAAACAACTTAAAAAAGTGTCTTACTAAAAAGTAAAAAATCTTGAAAATTGAGTGTTCTATCGAGTTCAACAAAGAGTACCTTTCATGTAGAAAATTTCATAAAGAATTGCATACAAAAGTCTTTAGGTCTAAATACAGGGTGTTTCAAAAATATGGAACAATAAAAGTTTACGACCCCTCGTACCACGCCACTGGCTTATTAGCATTTGACATAATTGATACTGTCGATGTGTTTTGAAGAGACAAAAACCTACAAAAAATTTTAAATCCATACTTCCATCCCCCGAGAAGATATGAAATAAAATGTGTGTTTCAACTACACCTTTAAACAGCCTGTATCTCACAAACTAAAAAGGTTAGAGAATAGTTGCATTTGGGTATTTTAAATATTTCTGAATGATCTATCATGTCTATAATTCACGGGACACCCTGTATAACTAGGTGGTTTTAAAACATGCAGAATTTTTTACAGAGAATTCCTTATTACGTAAAGTTGATAATCAAAAACTTAACATTCATCAATTAAGATTTCAAATCCTTATCCCACATTGAATGATCAAACAAAAACAAGCAAAACAAAAAAAACACCTCATCTTACCCTCGTCTTTTAGTCCGGAAATAATTTTTTTGGCAGACTCTAATTGATCCGAAATTCTCGATGCGGCTAACAGCCCTTGTGTACGTTCTTCTAACTGCAACTTGAGGCTACCTATTTCTTTTCGAAGTTCTTCTTGTACTTGTTTTTCAGTGTTGATGTGTCGACGTATCCTTTCGGTTTCTTGCATAACATCTTTCTCTTTATCTAAAAAAAAGTGTACGTTTGTTATTGAATAGTTGGAGGTTTTATTTTTTAACCAATAAATATACAACATGTCCCCCCAAGTTGGAATCATTTGGGAAACTTTTTTATTATTAATTTAAGGAAGAAAAGTTATTCTTCATAAAAAGTTCTGCGTTATTCAAAACCTAGAATACAGTCATGGAATATCAAAGTTTTCAGTCGTATACGAGGTTTGTTAAAAAATATTAGTTTTACTCAAGAGTAAAGTACCTTTAAGTTTGACATAATCGAAAAATGTTACTAAAAAAAGTTGGATATGTCGAAGCATTAGTATGAGTGAAAATTAAATCTGTTTGTTTCTAACATTAATATGATGTTAATTTTATTACTTGGTGTTTGAATGTATTTTATTATTTGTAACTTATTTCGCGTTTTAAATGCAATAAATATTAAAAAACATGGAAAACCTAAAAGATTATCATGTATTTCGTATTCACAAGAGATAAATATTCATTCAAAATAGAAACATAGGAACGAACCAGTATGTTATCTCGTGACGTTACACTGCCGAGCTCTCTGTGACCTACAACGTCGTTCGGATGAGTATCTAATCCGGCGGCCAGGGGTGCTATTCTCGAAGTCATACGCAACAATACGTATACGCAGCGTATACGAACTTTTACGTATGGAAATAATCGTATACTAAGACCATTTAAGACTCATGTGCATTCTTGAACACTATACGACTTCTTCATTCGTCTACGTAATTTTTGGTCGGATGAAAACTTGACAACACTGTGCCAAAACTGCCAATGTGTCAATTTTCTCATGGTTTACAACATAGACGAAATAAATTATTATATTATATTATATTTCTCTATGGTTTACAATATGTTTACAATATAATAATGATAAAAACTTTTTTTATATACGAAAAAAAACGTGAAAACGTTCTGACTTGAACCTATCTTTTAGTTGCCTGTTGAAAATAACTCACGAAAAATTAGATTTAACTGAAATCATAGAAGTATTATAAAATGGAGAAAACAAAGGGAAACATAACATCCGATCAGCGTAAGGAGTTGGTGGATTTTATTAAAAGCCATCAACAACTCAACTCAACTCAACTGAGATATTTCTTATTCACATAAAATTGACTTGTCCATCCACCCACATCAAACAAAAAACAAATCAATTTGAAATTTCATTTCAAACTTTACACGATCATAACAAAAAATAGAGGTTAATCCCATAGACAAAATAAAAGCTCTATGGTTAATCCCTTCTTTTTAATCATAAGATGCCATATGCGCATGACCCTTATGAAAACTCGTATTCGCATAGAAGATTCGTATGCCCAGTACCCATACGTGTTAATTCGTACGACTGGATGATGCTTTATTTCGTATACTACGATTCGAGAATACCTACAACTACAAGTCATACGCAAATTATCGATGACCATCAAATTTCGTATACGCAATTGACTCGAGAATAGCACCCCTGTGCTGTGCTGCGATCCAACTAAAGTGCCAGTAGTGGTGAATTAGCGAATCGAATTATTTATTACAGCTTATATTGTTACGGGTTTTCGGTATTATTTTTATAGTTTATAAGCATTTTTTTGCAATGGATACCATTAAAAAGAAGAAAACGGGTAGTGCAGACATGATTATGCAACCTCATAAAAGAAAACTTCTTTTAAAAAAAAAGGCTATTCCAACAATATTTCCTTCATCAAATACTGCAATGCCTAAAGACTTTCAGACAAATGATTTATTGGAAAAGAATTTTGTTCACTACTTTTGTGGTTATTTAATGCATGCAGCGTATGTGAGACGTATTCACAAGTGTATCAGAATTTAGACGATTCGTCTTTATATTGTTACCTTAGAGCTTATGAAAATACGAAGAAGGATACTTTTGGAAACTTGAATATGCCGCATGAAAATTTTGTACAATACATCTCATTATTAGAAACATTATTCCAAATGAATTTTGAGAACGTTGCTATGGAAGATAATATTGTTGAATCACTTATAAATATTAGTCAAACAACAGAGTTTGTACATCCTTGTGTTGATTTTCCAATAAAATATTTAATAAAACTTTTCTTCAGGGTACGACTATATTACACATTATTTGTCAATAAAAATTTTAAAAATCATAACAAAATGAAAATTGTAATATCGAAAAACCAATAAATATTTTGTATAAGACTATTGTTTTATTCACTCATCAGTGTACTGTTCTACAATATTTAAAAAAAAAAACATTTAACACGTTCAAGTCATTTTAAAACTTATGCCACCTACGCCTATGGTAAAATGAATCGTAAAGCGATCCGTTGAAGGTCATCAAAAGCTCTGGCAATTTATGAATGAAATTTATAAGAGTTATACTACTGGTTCGTTTCTATACTGACATTAGTAAAAAATAAAATAATCTAAGTTTCAATTTAAATGAATTTAATTACAAATTTAATCGTAGTTTTTGATTCTGATCAACTTTTTTTAGTAACATTCTCCGATATTGTCAAATTTAAAGGTACTTTACTCTCGAGTGAAACTAATATTTTTTGACAAACATCGTATACGACTAAAAAAATTTGATATTTGATGACTGTATTTCAGGTTTTAGATAATGCAGAACTTTTTATGAAGAATAACTTTTCTTCCTAAAATTAATAATAAAAAAGGTTTCCATATGATTCCAACTTAGGGGGATTTTTGCAAGAGAGAAAAAATTGTTGTATATACCGGGTGTTTGACTACTCTGGCTGTATCTCAGAAGCTTGATTGAAGAGTGTTCGGCCGATTGTCACCGCTCGGAGATAGTCCTAACTTTTTGGAACTGAAATTTTTAGCAGTGAACAGTGCACTTGAACATAACCTAATATTTTTTGAATTATCAATAACGTACCCCAGTCAAACGTGAAACGTCAAGCACCTGCACATGCGTTTTACTGACGCTCTAAAATTATATACTTTTTTCAATTTTGTAGCTGGCATTTTTTTTTAAATTCACTTTTATAGCACATTAATCTACAAACCTATATTGAAAGTACTACAGTATGTTTTACGACTGGTGGATTAAAGAGATAACATTTTATTATATTTATAGTAAGAGCGGGCTTTATGAAGTTTTTTAGGCATATTTGTTTGCCACTTATAGTCTACGTGTGTAATAATTTTTGTGAAGATTTTTTTTATTACGAAGTGAATAATATTAAGAACAACGTCGCGCAGTGGAAGCGTGTTGGGGCCATAACTCAGAGGTCCGTGGATCGAATCCCCGTCCTGTCAATAATTTTCCCTTCCCCTTCTCGAACAAATATCAATTAATTTATTTTCTTTCCCCTTCGCTGAATTTTGGCACTAATTGTTGTTCTTAAATCGATTGACAAACAATTTTAGATATGTGAAAAACATTGAAGTGGTAAAAATGTTTTTTCTACGACCGTGCGTTTTAACCCATTTTCCCGCACGCATTTTAGTTTTGAAAGTGTGCAAATTTGTTGTGCAAATGTTGGCCTTATTAGATAGTTTTTTACTCCGGAAGTTATAACTATTGCTACAACAGGCGAATAAATATTTATGAAATATATCAAATAAAATTATTTCATCTATAAATGACTTTAAAACGTCACCTTCATCGTCATCTTTATGCGACCTGCAACCGGTGCCATCCTCATCGACGTCGTATACTTACCAGTTAACACCAAATAGCTCCCACTGGACCGGCAATTTCAAGTAATTCACAGAAAGCAACAAATTGTGTTTTTAATATGAATATTTATTTTAATTAGTAGTTTTTAGTTTATGTTTTGTATATGTATGTTGAAATAAAATATTTTTTGAAAAATGGGTTGGTATACTTTTTTGTATATGCGGTCGTAGAAAAAATAATGTTCCTAACTCGTGCGTAAAGTGTCTTTCCCGCCCTTGACCGCTTGCCCGAACTCCGCTCCGCGTCGTTCGGGTCAACTGCAGTCGCGTGGGGGAGAGTATCACTTTCCGCACTTGTTAGGTAAATAACTATTTCTTGAATTATGGTTCAGATTTACAGAAAATGAGGTGTCAGATTTCTTAGAAATAGTGTTTTTGGGGATAAAAAATCCGTTGAAACACCTATTCGTCGCTCTTGCCAACTTTTTCCTTTGATCTTTTAGAAAAACTACTAAAATTTGTTTTACGAAAAAAAAATATTGAAAAATTCTAACCTTACCTTTTCTAAACTGCTCCAAAACAAACTGCAAATTAGCCAACGCCGCCGCCTGCTTGGAATTCTCATCTTCAGCATCGGAAATCTGCTTCCTCAAAGAATCCCTCTCGCTAACCACCCCTTGCAATTGACTCTGCAACGACTCCACCTGTTGATTCGCCCTAATATTCACCGACGTATAAATGGTACTCGAATTCTTCTCCCTTTCTTCCATCTCCGTAACTTTAGCCACTAGTACCGAGTTCTTCTGCTCCGCTTGCAACAACTCCTCGGTATAATGCCCTTCCAGTTCGATAAGATGCGCTTGCAGCCTATCAACTTTTTTCTGCAACGTCAACTCCTTTTCCGAACGCTCCATTATCAATTGCTGCGATTTGGATTGTTCTTCCAACAAATTCTTCGTTAAAACTTCACATTTTTCTCTTAGGAAGCCATTTTGGTCGGTTAATTTTTCCATTTCTTCGTTGGATTGGGTCTGTTGGTTCAAGTTTTTGAATTTTTCCATTTCCGATGTCACCACTTGGTTCAATCTTTGTATTTCGTTGTGGTAGGTTATGTTTTCTTGATGCTTCGCTGTAACCATATTTATTAACTCATTTCTGGAGTTGGTTAGTTCTTGTACTTGCTGTTGCAAAGACTTGGATTCTTCTAATTCCTTCTGTAACTCAGTTAACCTACTTTGTAGATCATCCCTTTCCAACATAATTCCCTCTAATCCTAATTTCATATTACCATCTTCATTTATTTCTACATCTTTCTTCTTCAATTCTTCTTTCAACTCCTTAACAATTTTTTCCTTTTTCTCCACTTCCCTTTTCATCTCTTCATGTTGTAACATCA
>CAJUYG010000218.1:42966-60454 GCA_910591675.1 Galerucella calmariensis | reverse complement strand
GATCGTAGAGAAAATATTATATATTTTCGTGTAGACAATGTCTCCAACATAATTTAATAAACAAAAGTACATAATAATGTTTTAACAACACTCATGGAAAATACCAAAAATATACTGAAAAATAACCAAATTTATTAACCTTAAATATCTCGCGATCGTAGAGAAAATATTATTTGTAATTCGAGTAGACTTTTAATCTGCAAAGTATCACAAATAAATATATAAATTAACAACAAATTTGTCAACAATAAACTAAAAAGAAGTCAACGATCTATAATGACTTTCGGAAGAAAGAAAGAAATACATTCGGCATTTTATGTAAATTTTTACGCCTTCAGCTGCAAAAGCACAGTTTTACTTTTTAGCCACAAAAGGTCTTAATACATAAAACACGCATATAATTAACAAGTTAGTTATACTCTTTAGGCTTCTATTTAAATATTTTGAAAGACAATTCATGATTACAACTTCATTGGCGGGTGTAATAAAAAGAAAAGGGGTGCAAAGAACTTTTCTAAAAGATTTTAAGCAAAAAATGTAAGTCAAATATAAGTAATCACCCTGTATTTAGCGGATGTAATAAAAGGAAAATTAAAACAGAAAATATAACAATGTCATTAGCGGGCGTGATAAAAATAAAAAAGGGATTTAAAAACCAAAAAATGTTTATAGAATCTATTATATCACCCTGTATAAATTATTGTAACAAAATAAAATCTTTAAAATAAAAAACGTACCTGTTGAAAATTTTCACGGGACACAAAACTCGACAAAATTTAAAAAAACTTGGACTGCTAGTTATACGGTGACCGCATGAAGTCTGAAGTTTACAAGGGCAGTTCCATTTCAATTTCCAACGGTTCGTCGGAACTAATATTTGCTTACTTACACGGGCAACGGCGTTATTATCACTTCGGTGAATTTGATATGTGGAACTTTATAAAAGTTAAGTTTTTCTGTCTTCGTCTTTGTATACCGGAACAGATAAAAGTTTATATCAAACACATTCGAGATTAGGTTGAGCAAATAGATTTTTGTTAGTAGATAACTGCTTTTTTGTTGTATTTTTTTTGAAATTCTGTTTGGTGTGTCGGATGGAGTAACGTTTTTTTTTCGAAAAATTTAATTCAGAAGTGGGAATTTTTTTAAACAAGTTCTATAATGTCAATTTTTACAAACGCGCTACAGTTTAAATTGTTAAATTTAATATAATTTACAGTTTAAATGGGAAATTTAATATAATTTACAGTTTAAATTGAGAAATTCAATAGAATTTACAGTTTAAATTGGGAGATTTAAGAGAATTTACAGTTTAGATTGGGAAATTCAATATCTGTATCTGTAGATTTAGCATATCTTTAGATTTAGATTTAACAGAATTTACAGTTTAGGTATATTGGGAAGTATAATAAAATTTACAGAGTAAACTGGGAGATTTAATAGAATTTACTGTTTAAATTGGAAAATTTTATAGAATTTACAGTTCAAATTGGGAAATTTGATAGAATTTACACTTTAAATTGGGAAATTCAATAGAATTCGCAGTTTAAATTGGGAAATTTAATAGTATTTACAGTTTAAATTTGTAAATTTGATACAATTTACAGTTTAAATTAAAAAAATTTAATAGAATTTACAGTTTAAATAGGAAAATTTGATAACATTTACAGTTTAAATTGGGAAATTTAATAGAATTTACAGTTTAAATTAGTAAATTTAATAGAATTCACGGTTTAAATTGGAAAATTCATTAAAATTGACGTTTAAATTGGGAAATTTAATAATATTTACAGTTTTTATTGGAAAATTTTATGAAATTCACAGTTTAAATTGAGAAATTTAATAATATTTACAGTTTAAATTGTGAAGTTTAATAAAATTTAGAGTATAAACAGGGAAATTCAACAGAATTTACTATTTAAATTGAGAAATGTTCAGAAATTTGCAGTTTAAATTGAGAATTAACCGAATTTTAGTAGTTTCAATTGGGACATTTGGAAACTAAAGAAATATATGGTTAAAATTGAAGAGAATTTACAATGTAAACACAGTTTATACTGTGTATTTAAGAAAATTTACAATTCAAATTGGAAAAACAAGAATAATTCAAGAAAATTTACAATTTAAATTGAGAATTCAAAAAGTTTAAACTGGAAGTTGAAGGAAATTTACAGTTTGAAGTGAGAAATTTGAAAAAATTTTCAACTTTTCAACGTGTTCAATACACTTTTTCAAGCTCTAAAAACTTATTGAGGTACCCCCAAAAAAATATATCAGAAAAATTTTATTCTCAATTTGCGACGAAATAAAAATCGCTTTGAACCAAATATGGTCTGTATGGTGGATAACCTGTCAATTGGTCTTTTGCACCGATAAAATACCATTCTATTGAAAATATTCGAAAATAACTTATTTTGAAATACTCGCTTGCTCCACGCCTTGGTGCTGTTGGTAATAACATTAATTGGTAGTTTTTTTAGGTTAAAACATCAAATTTTCCCTCAAGATTATTTCAATAACAACAAATTTCTTTTATTTATCAAATTTTTCATACAACCAAACCAATTTAAAAATATCTCATATCAAATCAAACTATCTACCTACACAAACAAAAAAAAACGATAACCGACACAGCAAACTACAATTTATTATTCTTATCGTTAAAAAAGGAACATAAAACGTGCAACACAAACCCCCCCCCCCCCCACCATTACGAACGATTAACGCGCCGATTCGTTGAGTGGCACATGCGTAACACGACGCGTGGTTAAACCGGAAGGTAGAGAATACTAAATAGTACCGATAATTCCATGTGGTTTTTATTTTTAAACTAGGTAAGGTGCGTATTATTTAATTAATTTGCTATTTAACGTTAGAATTATTGTAGTTTAGAAAATAATACATTGTCCACTATCTATTTCATGTAAATTTTCTATATTTCAATTTATTGACGAACATCCACAGCAAGTAAATGTTACAAAACTGTTTGGGATGTTCGAAAAGAAAATTCAATGTTACCATTATCCAATCCAACATTAATCGGGTTAATCTGACTCGCCCTGTATATGCCTTTGTGTGTCTAGTTTGGGAATTTTCTGTCTTATAGCACATTCTGTCAGTGGGACATTAGAAAAAGACACATTGCCGCTACGAAAGGCACGTCTGCATCCTATTTTGAGTTTTCGCGTATCCTAAACATCAACTAATCAAATTTTTCAAGTCAAAGATTGGGGTTAACGTTTGTAATAAATTAAAACGGTTAATTTTTGTGATATTTTGATTAGGATTAATCACAGATCTGCTTTTTTTCCATTTCTTCCAACGTAATGTGTTAGAAGGACATTAACAATCGATGACGCACACCAAGAAGGGTATTATATCTCTACAAGCCTAAGGTTTTATTACTCAATGTTATTAACTATTGGAACTTTCCTGAAGAAAATTTTATTTGCTAGTGTTTTTATTAAATTTAGTCATAGATTTCCACAAATTTCCTTTTAGATTTCCACTAAATTTCTTGATCGCATTGTATATATTGTGTCTGATTGTTTTAAATTTTTTTTTTTTCAATCAAAAATTCAAAAATCATTGTCTTCAATCCTAATATTTTTATAGAATCAAAATTATTACTATGTAAATTTTTGTTTGTATGTAATGTATTTGAAATTTGCAATTTTAATAACGTTTTTGTTTTGATTCTAAATAGGTTAGAAACATAGGAGTGCCTACAGGGAAGGCAGAGGGGGGGCATGACCCACCCTAATCGGTCCGCCCCAATTCCTCAAAATATCAATCTATTAAAAACATTTTATAATTTTTAAATTCTAACGACCCTTCAATGATACGAGGAAGCAGTTTTTTATTCTTAAAATGAATTGAGAGAAATTGGAGGGCGGCAATATGCAATTGCACGGCGAGCACGGCTCTTTGTTTTTTCATATATAATACCACGAGAGTGAAAATTTTGTCGGCAAAATTTTTCGATTGTCATGAAAGTTTGTTGGTTGGCAATTTTGCGAATGACATTTTTAACAAAACCACGAGCCGTCAGGCGAGTGGTTTTGGATTAAATGTCATGAGCAAACTTACCTAAAAGCAACAAACTTGAATACGACAAAAGAAAAATTTTACCTTACAAAATTTTTAATTGAGTGGTATTCGACATGACTATTTCACGAGAGAAAAACTAAAAAATCATATGTTTAAACGTTTTATTTATTGCAAACTTCAATTATACAAAGCCAAAAAAATAATAACATTACTTATTTATGTAAAAAGTACAATTATTATAATTGTACGTTGTAGCATTATTTTGGGGATTGTTTTGCATCATAACCTGTGATGAATTTAAGTTAGAAACTGAGGATTACTTTTCTTTATTTTTATTTTCTCGAAGGTTCTCTATAAGTTGGAAATGGTGTTCTTCATTTAATTGTAAATATGGTTTCAAAGAATGGGCAGAAGAATGTCCTGTAAGCTTAATTACTTCTTGTTCACCAGCTTTCTATCATTTCCATTAATTCTTCTTTGGTAAACGCGTTAGAACTTCTTTTTCTGGTTTTAGGTTCAGCCTGAAGCTTTTTACGTTTTGTATCCCTGGCCAATCTAGCAAATTTATAGGTAATATCTTTAAATGGACCAATTTTGATGTTAAATTCTAGAAAATATTTTCCTGAACCATTTGAGCAGTCGTATTCCAAAGTTTTTTCACACTAGCTTCAGTATAATCAGTTCCATCTCTTTTTTTCATGTTAAAACCATAATCTTCAAGATTTTTTGCTATATCAATTTACTCTAGTGAAATAGTCATAAAAAAATTCCGATTTGATATTTGGCCCCCCCTAATAAAAAAGCCTGCGCACGCCTATGGTTAGAAATACTACTCTCGGTTAGAATTATTTTTCTATACTATACAAACTCTCTCAATTCCCATTATATCTTCTAGAACAACATATTCCAAGATTAAAACGCTATAAAAAATAACTCGATTGTAACATTTTTTATCACTTTGTACAATGTGTCCCAAACTTGATTGAGATCTCTAAAACGGTAAGAAATTGATGGATATGTAGATAACTTCAAGTGAAAGCATAGCTTTACCAAACTGATATGTACCGGCGGCACAAGCAGCATTGCCGCGGATATAAATTACCTACCTACACCAATTGCTCTGGTATTTAGAACGCCATAATGAAAATGCAGTCCTTGTAGTTATAAAAAAACAACTGATTCACAGTTTAAATATTTTGATGTTAAAATAAGCGCTAATTTACCATAAATAACAATTTAACAATCGGTAGTTGAATATTTTCATTAGCATCATTCATAATAAGTAAGGTTATTAACATTTGACAATCGTAAAGTGCAATTTTTAAAATTTTTATTATTTATTCCGATTATAACTATCCACCCTGTATTAATCATGTAAAAATATAAAAATATGTTATACTTTTTTACGAATCGTACTGTAGATTTCCAGTTCTCGGTTATTAATTCGATCTTTGATCACGTGACACTTTTTTTTACAACGCGAGAAAATATCAGGTTTTCCAATTTCAATTTTCAATTTAAAACTACACGTTGGGGGGTGATGAATGGTGATACCGGCGCAGCCTCGGTGCGCGTCTCAATATCACAAAATCGAAACTAATTCTCCTGGAAATATTCTCTGAAGGTCTTTCAAATCGGTGTGTGGATATTTTTCGATTTGGTGGGGTTTTTACACAACCGTACGTATTTCTAGTACTTATATCGTGAATATTTTCATAGTTTTTAAACTAAAATTCCATTTGTAGAAAAATTTACAGTATTTTATACAATTATTATAATAATTTCAGTTGATATTTCTCATATTTATAAAGTCTTATGCCTTAGAGATTAGAGAAGGGCTAAAAATAATGATAGTATTTCATGTAAAATATCTACTTTACTCTATTCATTAACTCAGTGTGAATATTTTAAAATTTTTGTACCCAAGTATGTTATCTCTCCTTTTGTATAAATCCCACTGTAGGTTTTAAAAATTCAATTTCAATTGGCGATTATGAATACGATCTTTGATCACAATGCACGTGATAAGTCACATGTTGCAAGGTCAGGGGAATAAGCGTTCGGTCTTTAACTGAATTCGCTACATTCGAATTTTTGATTAGGAGAAAAAAATTGTTTCTCGATTATATCGTTACGTTATATTGCATTATTACTTTTATTTTAATTGTTTTGATTCCATATCGGTTGTTTTTTATTGCATTTGACGCAAGGTTACGGATATATTAATTATAATTCGACTTCCTCTATATTTATATACTTTATATAATTGTTTTTGGTTGGGTAGTGTAGTTCAGGGCGGACATACTGAAAGTCCCACTATAGGTAATTTTTGTAATCTGAAAGCCATGAAGGTGAAATAATTGTTATTTTTCTACTTTTTATCATTCTGTAGATAAACCTGCGCGGTTTGACGAAAGAGTGAATTTTCAATGAAAAATCACCTCTTCATTTGTCCGAAATCGCTTTCCCCAAGCTATTTTTTCAAGTTTGAAAACAGAAAGTAATCAGTGGGAGCCAGACCAGGTTAATATGGCGGATGAGGCAATAATAAATCTCAGTTCATCTAATTTTTGTTCAACGAATAATACGATCTTTTTTCTCAAATTCGACATCAAAACGTGTCAGCAAATAAGCATAATTTTTCATTATAATTTGACTTATACTTTTGAACGCTACCTCGTATACCTACTCTATATTTTATTCTATAGTCCAGACGATAGGGGTAACAACTACAAGTAATTAGCAATACGGCTGATTTTTTTTTCCATAAGTACTTTAAAGTATGTAGATTAATATAAAAAAAAGTTTACCAGTCTATAGATTTCCCAAATTAGAAAAAAAATCAAAAAACTTTTTTTTCGAAATTTTCCAATATTTCGCGCTGGGAGGAAGGTAAAAGAAAATAAAAAATACCACCGTGTAGGGAGAGTGTTTTTCAACAAAAAAGGTTTCCTGCGTTTCTTTCGTCCGAGCAATGGTTTGTCCGGAAAAAATTCGGTAAACTAAGTGTGTTCCGCATCCGCGCGACTCTATTTTCTGAAGCGCGGCGGAGTACATTATAAACTATTGTTCAGTTATAATGTAGATACAGGGTGTCCCACGACGTTTTGAAAGTCCAATTTCTCGAAAACTGTTCATATAACATGTATGAAATTTGGCAGATATAAACAGTCGAAACTGATGCTTATATTTATTATAAAAGGAATTCCGTTTATCCTGTCATTTCGGGTCACGTGACCCAAACATAATTTTTTTAAATGGGACAACCGGTATAATATTACAATTTTGGATATATCATTCAAAAAAAAATTCAACTATACCACACTTGTCATCATTGTATTGTGCAGTAATGATAATAGGAGCTATTTATTTTTATTAAATTCATTAAAGCAATATTTTGCACTCAAAAATTTAGGTGGCTGTGAAACAATAGTATCAACAACATAGGTTGTCATTCATTATTGTTAGGTGAATTTTATTCAAGAACTGTCATTATTAGTCATATTCTTGTGAAGACACTGTAATAATAAGTAAATAATGCCTTCAATTTTTACATACGATGAATATGTTGACATGCTACTTATTTATGGAGAATGTGGAAAACCAAAACTCATACTCAAAGTTCAATACAAAGAGTATTAAAAAATCAAAAATACTATCCTTATAAAATACATTTAACACAAGGTTTAGTTCCTGCAGATCCGGAAAGGAGAATAAATTTTATTGCTGAAATGCTAAGACACATTAATGATGACCCTTCCTTTTAAGAAAAAATATTATGGAGTGATGAAAGTAGATTTCATAACAATGGTTAGGTTAATCGCCAAAATTGTCATTATTGGTTGCAGGAGAATCCAAAGTGGATGCGCGAAACTTACATGGTGCGGTTTATTCAACGGTTGATTGGTCCCTATTTTTATAAAGGAACATCAACGGGGCAAATATACTTAGATTTTCTTCAAAATACTCTACCAGAATTACTTGAAGATATTCCCTTACATGAAAGGCAACAGTGTGGTGGCAGCAAGATGGAGCATCTCCTCACTTTTTTAGGCCAGTTAGAGAATATCTTATCAACACTTTCCTGAAAAATGGATTGGTCGAAATGGTGCAATTCTGTGGCCACCCCGTTCTCCGGATATCACACCCTTAGATTTCTTTCTCTAGTTTATGTCACACCCCCGATTGATTTAGATGATTTAAAGGATAAAATAAGACAGGCATGTCGAACCGTAACACCCGCAATGATTACAGCATCACTTACAAGAAATCATTTAACAAGGTTTGAACATTGTGTCAATGTACATGGTCATCAATTTGAACAATTTCTTTAATTACTTGTACCTTTCAATTCCCTATGTTACGTTTTTTAATAAAATAATGTATACAAATGTTCATTTAATTGCCCCTATTATCATCACTGCACAATACAGTGATGACAAGTGTGGTATCGTTGAATTTGTTTTTGAATGATATAACCAAAATTGTAATATTATACCGGTTGTCCCATTTAAAAAAATTATGTTGGGGTCACGTGACCCGAAATGACAGGAAATTTTATAATAAATATAAGCATCAGTTTCGACTGTTTATATCTGCCAAATTTCATACATGTCATATGAACAGTTTTCGAGAAATTGGACTGTCAAAACGTCGTGGGACACCCTGTATAAATAATTGTAATACGGCGTTTTGAAGAGGAAAGTGTCGGCTTTAAGATGGCCTTTTTATCTTGTCATAGCACATAATCATTTTTAGCAAATTACTCATTTATAATATTGTAAGTATTATATTCTAAAAAAAACCAAGTATCTCAATAAAAAATATATTATATAAGGTGGCATTGAAAACATTTTTCGGAGGATGGAGACTGTTATTTAGTAGGTCTGTTCCATAGATAAAATTTACGGATAATTAATTTTTCCTAATTACGAAATACGGCACTTTTCATTATTTTGTAAATTTATATATTAAATACTGTAACTTTGATAAAACTGTAGTAATTTCAATGGGGTTTGCGTATAAATGTTGGGGAAACCTCTAAGATCAAGAATATTTAATTACAAAATTAATTAATTCACATACATTTTTGGATTCAATGATTTTTTGTATTATAAGCGAAAATAGCAATTTTTATAGATTCGGGTACGAACTTCTTTATTTTTTCAAAATAAAATTTGATACTCATGTGATATAAAGATTAATATTCAACGAACAAAATGTATAAAAAATGATTGAATATTTATATTTTTTTTCGCCGTGCAGACTGTTTATATCTGTCAAATTTCATACATGTCATATGAACAGTTTTTGAGAAATTGGACTTTCAAAACGTCGTGGGACACCCTGTATCTACATTATAACTGAACAATAGTTTATAATGTACTCCGCCGCGCTTCAGAAAATAGAGTCGCGCGGATGCGGAACACATATTTAGTTTACCGAATTTTTTACGGACAAACCATTGATCGGACGAAAAAAACGTAGACCGTTTTTATTGAAAAACACTTCCCCTACACGGTGGTATTCTTTATTTTTCTCTACCTTCCTCCCAGCGTGAAATATTGAAAATTTTCGAAAAAAAAAATCAGCCGTATTGCCAATTACTTGTACTTTTGGTCTTAAATGACCCCTACCGACTGGCCTACTATGCCAACTATTTTGATTATATTTATTGTAGATTTGGAAAAATAATCCCGGTCAATCCCATACTTTCACGACGCCTTTGACTCAAAAAAAATGTCATCACCTGTCATCATAAAAAGATGACTTCATGTCCGATGTTTTCCAAGACCGCTAAATTAGGTATGTCATTGTATAATAATATAATTTTTTTCAAATAAAATAATTAAAAATAAATAATATCAACTCCAGTCTGTCTAATAATTAGATAAACTCGTCAAGTGTGGTGTGTTCTATAAGTACAATAAATTATTAATACTTGACAGGATATAATTTGGAAATACAATTCATATCCATGGTAATAGTAGAGGAGCTTGCAGCATATTTGTCACGATTCGCAAAGTCAATCGCGAGCTATGTGTAACTGCGTCTGTATGTGAGTTGGGGGAATTATTTGGAAAACATAAATATCTTATTTGCAATTTTAAATAAATATTGGCTAGATACTAGACAAATAAAACGATTCACTGATATCCAAAAACTGTAATATACATAAGCCATTCAACTGATAAGAAATTTAAAAAAATGTTCCATTTGATGTATTAGCGAGAATGTGGGAAATTTTATTGTCAATTTTTTTCCTGTGATTGATATAAACGCGGTTTATTTTCCATACTTAATATTAGCCAACTTTTTATCAAAACTCCCAGGTTCCAACATGTAAAATTACAACACTTTTCTCTTTTGTTTACAACTTTGAAATGTATTCAAATTTTCATAAAATATTTATGGGGAGCATGTATAAAGGCCACTATCAGAAGGGAGGCAACTGGAGCACTTTGCTCTAATCACTCAAAGCTTAAAAAATTGAATTGTGAGCTCGAATAGATAATATAGGACACAAACAGGTTTGTAAAACCAGTATGGATGTAAACCAGCACAATCTGGTTTTAAAAACAGGTTGCAAAAAATACATACAGGTTACACAAAAATAACTAAATAATAAAAATAAGGCCCGGTTGTAGATGCATAGTTCAACTGTGGTTCAGCGTTGAACTGAGTTTAATTGCAAATTTTTGTTGTAAGTACGTCAGTCACTACTGATCTGTGGTTCAAATAGAAGTTCACGTGAACGGTCCTCGAAGGGCGTTCAAAGGCGGTTCAAGAGGGTTTCGGCATTTGACGTTGAGTTGTTAACCTTAAAAAGTGAGGTTGAATATCTGATCATTCATTATTTCAATCAAAATGAACGAATTATTAGAAGAATTAACCGACGATGAAGATTTTTTACAAATTTTGAATGGTTTTTTACATCCTAGAAGACCGCAAACCTTAAGAAATAGACCCAGACCACCCGATGTAAAAAAATTATTGAGAGCGCAATATTACATCGTAGCTAACTTCACTGATTTTATGTTGTGTAGTAGAATTTACCTAATTTTGAAGTTATTGGTCCGATTATGTAAAGCAAGAGGTGAAGGAACCAGAAGGAAGAAGACTTTTTTAGAGGAATTATTTATTTATCATCTTTATTTAAAAAATGTATGGCGTTTGCATTTCCTGGACTTTTTAAATGTGGCTCTAAGTATAAAATTAATTTCTTTATTTAGCCTGTAATAGGCAATGAAAAGGTCTTACGGTATATCAAACGGATTTTTCTTTCTATACCTACGCATATAATTCCTAAAAAAATTTTTCAATTTCTACTCTAAAATTTGGCTTATTTTTTTTGTTTCGATATTGCTAATACACACCGTCCCGAAAATGGGATGATATTGATGTTCATTTTGACTCATTTCATGAAAATTTACAATATTCCTAACGTCGAATATTTTGGTCGGCGTTATCTTAACATCGAAAATGTTATTATATACATCGATGTAAGTTACATCAAAAGCGTACAGAATAGCTTTTTCGTAACATCTCTCGACCTTGAAGATTTACAGCGCTGTTACCGCTAACATTTTTGTACAGAATAAGGCCATAAGGATATTAAAATATTCTCTTCTTTCGAACTGAAATTTGTTGATCGTTTTTTATTTGCTCTCTTCATTAATTTTCCACACAAAATACAACAACCACCACCTTTTTGTTTACAACCACATACACCTGATAATTCTCAATAAACAGTCAGTCAACGATCAAGTTTGGCATGGGACATTAAAATTTTAGATGAAAAGCGTAGTTCAGTGCAACCAACGTGACCTGAACGGCGTTCAACCAAACTAATGTTGATCTTGCACTCTACAACGGAAACCAAAATGAACTCGGTTCAAAGTTGACTGGCAGTTCAGTTAAACTAACGTTCACCTGTGACATCTACAACCGGCCCTTAGGAGTGCAGCTGAAATGGTTTAACAAACCTGTTTTTCACAAAACCGGTATTTCAATCTGGTTTTCAAAACAATTTCGAAATATTAGTCACCAAGTTTTTGTGCAAACAGGTTACACAAAAATAGCTAAAACTGGTTCTGCAAACCGTCCTATATTATCTACTGAGGACTAAAAAAACTGTATAGGACTAAATTTTTGCACCAAGCAAGCCAGTTATACTTTTTATCAATATTAATACCCCATGTAATAAAGTTTTTTCACTACTAGCTGCGAAGTTGATAATTATTGCTTCTTCTAGCCAACTGAGAAGTTGAATTTCTCTATTGGTATTTAATAAACTTGATGTTGTACGAAAGAGCCTTTGTTCAACAATCAAAAATTTTTAAATATTAAGCAAACTGATTAATAAAATAAATGCTAGAGGGCGCTGTTTTACTTTTTCTTAATATTGTGTTTTCTCGTAACAATTTTAAATGGAAGAATACAAATTGAAGTAGCTCTTCAAAAAGAAGACTAAATTAGTAATAAAATACTCTTTTCTATCCTGAGATATCGTAAAAAACAGGTAAATGACGGGTTTTGTTTTTCCAACGTCTAGAAGGCTGGTCCGCGTTGACAGAAATTATCAAATTTAGCCTGAATGAAAAGATCTAACATTGGTCTGCAGTAATTTAAACTGTTATCATACTAATGTTATGGTTGCTACTAGATTACCTAATTGTTAATAAAAATAAATATAATAAACTGTTTTTGAAGAAGAAATGTTTTTAAAGAATTACTGCATATTTACGCGCTGAAATTCAAAAAAACTAGTACTATTTTATCATGCAAACTTATTAAGTCATTGAATAACGACCAACTTCATTCTGTAGTCCCCGGTTTTTAAAGCGGACTTTCAATTTTCAATACTCTTTAAAAAATACATACAAATACAAAATGACTGAACAAACATTACCACCTTCTGTAATGTGGGCCCAAAGATCTTTTTAACAATAAATTTAGAAGATGTTAAAAATCCAGATGTCAAATTTAGTAAAGATTCTGTATTCTTCAAATGAACAGGAGGTTTAGAAAAGAAAAATTATGAATTCACTATTCCCCTATATAAAGAAATAGACCCTGAACAGAGTAAGAGCTTCTTCAAGGGAAGGTGTATTGAGGTAATTTTAACAAAAGCAGACACAGATGGACCATATTGGCCTGCGCTTAAATCAAATAAAAAGAAACACCATTAGTTGAAATGTGACTTTAATAAATGGAATGATGAAGATGATTCGGGTGATATGGGTGGTGGTGGAGACTTCGAAGAAATAAATGTAATGCTGTCGCTACATAAAATGAGGACGAATTTTAAAATAATGTGATAAATCGAACATTCGAAACCTCAAATAAATAACTAGGTACGTAATTACTGCCGCCTTAGATGTTCGAAATGTCGTCCACCATTGTCAATGCATGAAATCAATTGCTGCGGGTAGAGAAAACAGCAGCTTCAGTTTCTGCCCTTGAAATACTTCGTATTGTCTGTCGTTTCCTTTCAACCATGTCAGCTCTTTTTGCGGGTCTATCGGATTAAAAGAGATGTTTTACTCGCTCCCACAAATAAAAATCTAAGCAAGTTAGGTCTGGAGACCTCGGTGGCCAAATAAATGAACTTCCAAATATCGGATTTTATTGATATTTGATAAATTATTATTAACTTTTGTCTTAAATTTGGCTAGTAGTGGAAAAAATTGTATATACACCATGGTGTTGAAGACATTTATAAACCTCGCATCTTATCTTGGTGCTCGGTCAATAAGAATGGTCTTCACCACCTTGTTGTGTAATATACTATTGTCCAAAACGATTGCCTTTTGATTAGGCATATGTAAATCAAAGAAAAAAGTAGACAAGGAAGACGAACATGTGCTTTAGCTTTTGCAAATTAAGGTTGACAGAACGAGCAAAATGTCAATGGAGATAGGAAGAACCTATATTTTTTATAAAATACAAAACGGTGTGTAAGTTAGTAAAAACAAAACTGTACATTCAACATTTTGTTATCAAAATGTTTTTGTTAAAATTATTTCTAATTTGAAAAATTTCATCAAACTGATAAGCAATTTGCGAGTATTCCAATTAAAAGGAAATTTCATTTCTATTGATTAATGGGTGAATTAATTAAAAATGTTAACATAAACATTGATAAGTTTCAGATTAAATACAAATGTCCTCAGTCTAATCGATCAGTTTTAGAATAATTTACATACTTGTTAGTCTCGTTATTCATGTTTTTACAAAATGAAGTTGGAAATCACTTGCTCTTTCGGTAAGTCGTAAAGCCCACTTTACTGTTCGCAACACTTTTCTTGCATGAAGAATTGCAAAGTGTAAAGCGGGCTTAACCAAAAATATATTTCCCAACCTAAACATATTTCGAAACTATTTAAAAAAACGGAAACGGAAAATAAGTTTACATTGGATTTTAGAAATTAATTTCTTCCATGAATTCATAACGCATGCGTGAAATCCTGACCACAGATCACCTCTGTATCTGTAGAGTAGGGAGGGTGAGTGTAGGCTCACAGCACTTAGGCCACCTGTGACCCATTGTACATCCTCCCGAGGAGTTGTCCTCCTAAGTCATCGTCAATCCTGTCCTTCCCAGGAAGGTGGACAAGTCACTAGGAGACATCTCCTTTATATCGGCAGGTGTAGGCCTAGACTCACCGAACACACACTTTTATTGACGATAACTCCGGACACTCGCATAAGACGATAAATTTAATCTATTGTCTTTCAAATCTTTCAATATACATTTGAGAGTAAAATATATACGGACTCTGGTATAGAGACTTGCATAATATTTGAAAGGAAATTGATTACATGGATGATGAAAAGAAAATTTAGTAAATTCGTTCAAAAGGAACTGACCAATTCCACTTTGGTTAGCTATAGAATTGAATTTTTGTGTTTCCTTGCTTAATGTACTTGTTTATATAATATCCTTATTATAAAAATAAATCCGTAATTTTGTATTAGCAAATATTACAAAATATTTAGTGTTTAAGCTTTGCTATTAAAGAGAAAAATATTAATATGACTTTTTGCTCATTTCAACAATTAATTAATAAATTTAAAAAATCTATACAACATAAATATAAAACACGAACAACCAATAAACACCGTTCTAAAATAACAGCGCTCGACGGGCGACGTCCCGTATAATATGCCAAATTAAATGCAAGTAAGGACGTAGCGGCGTACTGTACCATCCAAGTCAGCAGACAGTCACCAGCGGCATCGGTGCTTTACGCGATAAATTCGAACGAGTGAAACATCTTATATTTTTATTCTGTAATCTTTGCTACAGGTTCTGAACTTTCCCAACAGTCTCCAGTTATTGTTTACATGAGCTTGTGTTACATGTTTAGCATTTTTTATAGTTTACAACTTTATTTTTCGTAAACAAATTCAGTTTAATATTTATTTGACAGCTCGATTACTATTGGAAGTTTTGACAAATAATTTTGTCAAGTTGGTCTTTTTTGTTTCAGCATTGTCGAAGATGACGACCGTGATCCGTCCCCTAATAGTTTGCGGACCTTCAGGTGTAGGAAAAAGCACGCTGGTTTCCAAAATTTTGGAAGAATATCCAGAAAAATTCGGATTTTCCGTCAGCCACACAACGCGGAAACCTAGACCTGGCGAACAAGACGGCGTCCACTACCACTTCACCACCGAGGAGTCGATGAAAAACGCCATCGAAGACGGCCAGTTTATAGAAAGTGCTGTGTTCGGCGGAAACATGTACGGAACGAGCAAAAAAGCCGTACAAGAAATAGCCAAAGACGGTAAGTGGAAAAACATCATCGACATGCTAATAATAAAGCGTACGAAATTTTTTTACCAAGGGGTTAATTTATTTGTAAACATGTGCGTGCGATACAATTTTTATATGGTTAAAAATCTCCGTTCTATAAAATTTTCATAAGGGGTTCATTTAGGAAAATTTTTCATTTATGTCAAAAAATTTACTTCTATCAGAGGCGTACAAAACAACAAAATTTTTCACAAGGGGAGGAGTAAACATGTCAATTTAACATGGGCGTGCGATACAATTTTTATATGGGGTTAATTTATATGAAAAAATTTCCGTTCAATATGAGCGTTCTATAAAATTTTCATAAGGGGTTTATTTATGAAAATTTTTCAGTTATGTCGAAAAATTTTCTTCTATCAGAGGCGTACGAAGATTTTTTTAGAAGTACAAAACAACAAAATTTTTCACAAGGGGGGGGTAAACACGTCAATCCAACATGGGCGTGCGATACAATTTATATTTGTGGTTAATTTATATGAAAAAATTTCCGTATAACATGAGCGTTCTATAAAATTTTCATAAGGAGTAAATTTATTCACAAGGGGTTAATTTATTTGGAAAAATGTCTATTTAACATGGACGTGCGATACAATTTTTCAATGGGGTTAATTTTTATGAAAAAATTTCCGTTCAACATGAACGTTCTATAAAATTTTCATAAGGGGTCCATTTATTTACATGGGGTTAATTTATTTGGAAAAATGTCTATTTAACATGGACGTGCGATACAATTTTTTAATGGGGTTAATTTTTATGAAAAAATTTCCGTTCAACATGAGCGTACTATAAAATTTTCATAAGGGGTTCATTTATTTGCAAAAAAATTCCATCCATACAATTAAATTGTTGCATATTTTTGCAAAAGTGTTTATATAACTTGGGTGTACGATACATTTTTTTAAAAAGGGTCTATTTTTTTTCAGGTAAAGTGTGTATTTTGGACATAGACGTCCAAGGAGTGAAGCAAGTGAAGCGAACCGATCTGAATGCTTGGAGTATTTTCGTAAAACCGCCCAATTTGGACGCTTTAAAACAACGTCTAATTTCGCGTAAAACGGAAACGGAAGAAAGTTTACAAAAACGACTGGGATTCGCGGAAACGGAGATCGCATACGGCTCGACGCCTGGAAATTTCGATCTGATTATCGTCAACGACGAGTTCGACAGTGCCTATCAACAATTCAAAGATTTTATTGTTAATAATGTATTAGTATTCAAAGGTGACGGTAATATGTAACGTGCTCGTATTAAAAACAGTATCATTCCTTATTCTTTTTTATATACATATATTTTAAGACATAATAATAAAACGTTTAAGCTCGAATTTGTACTTTTATTTAAAAAAAAATTACCAAACGACATTTTCACTCTTAGACTCTTGGTGCAAACGGCACTTTTCAGTTGCCACTGACCGAACATTTTTTCCTATTCATTTACAGCACAATCAGCAGGTGTTGTTTATATACGTGTTGATAAAAGTAACGAAGGGCACTTCATGTGGGTAAAGTATCAGCTTTCGATACGATAAAGAACACATTTTATTATTATTTTCAGTGCCGTGTAGAAGAACAAAAGTATAGGGTGTCTAATTATTGACAAGTTCTCTAGCGATAGACA
>CAJUYG010000218.1:11564-22190 GCA_910591675.1 Galerucella calmariensis | reverse complement strand
ACGGTATACCCTCTTAAAATATATTTTGGTACGTCTATGAAATCTACTTAAATGAATGATTTATTACTCCTCGTACTTTCTGGACAGACTATAGGCAACTCTTTCAACTGTATTTTCAGATTGCAGGATTTAAATACGAATAATCTTAATGGTAGCGTTCCAGCTACCGTTGTCAAGATTAACTAGTAATAAAATAATTTTTTGGTCCCTATCTGACACAACGAAACGCGTTTTATTATCAACATTTCTAAAATAAGCGAAAAAAAGCGCTATCCCAATAAAAACCGTTCCTGGAACGTGCTCTTCACTGGATTCCATTTCTAGTAAACTATCACATCGTTAGAATGTCATAAAATAAAATATTTTATTTCACATTTTACCAGAGATGTGATCTACTATGAATGGACCTTAATAAAATTTGACAACAAAGTTTTGTAGTCTTAAACTTCAAAATATTATTGATTGTCTAGTTGCCATATTTTTTCCGTTGTGTCAGATAGGGACCAATTTTTTTTTATTACTAGTTAATCTTGACAACGGTAGGTGGAACGCTACCGAAACGTCGAAATAAAAAATAGAAAACATTATTGTGGTTTGATTCCCAAAAAATAAGTGAGAAAATAATAAGTAATGCCACAAGGAACTTACAGAAGATATTTAGGATTATTATTGTTTAATATTATTGTGGAGCTGGTGTTTTACATTATATTTTTGTTACTTACATTTGAAATGAACGTATCTTTCATGAAAATATAGATTGATACATTCAAACTACGTGCTAGGCAACACACACTTCACGTGCTGTTGGAACTACTGTTCATGTCTACAATAATAACTAGTAACTTTTACACTAACAGTGAAAATGTTTAATAATTTTTTATCCAAGATATATTATCTATATTGTCTATAAATTGTGCCAGAAGAGAGAAATTTTACTCTACTATAGTAAAAATATTACTTACTTGTTTATTGTTCAGTTCTTCATTAACTTGCCTCAATTTCTTGATCTAAAAATATAGAAATTAATGGAATTTACAGTTTGTAAAGATACTTAAAATATGTATAAACTGATCACTAAAATCATTAACAATTTTGTTTGAAATGGTACAACTGTCTACTTTCACTATTTTCATGTTTCAAAACAAAGCGTAAATGCCACTACTGAGCTTGTTACACTATGTTTAAAAGCTAAGACAGCTTCAATAATATAATCCATGCTTAAGGTATCACTTTGCTATGAAATTAAAAACATCAAATATCCTTAATCTAAGCTCGCATTCCTTGTCTCAATATTAGCCCTTCACCCTATACACTTCAATTTAGAAAGCAATGATACAGTTTGCAAGAAACTCATTAAAAATAATCTCAACTGTGACAACTTCTACTAGCTGTCTGGAATTGGAGAATATTACACTTCAGTACTAAACAGCAGTCAATATTAATTTAAACACTTAAAAATCTTATTTACCTCAAATTCTTGTTGAATACATAGTTCTTGGAGTTTCTTATAATCACTGTCATTTAATTCTGATCCTGCAAAATAACACAATTAGAAAATATAATATAATTTCAACAATTAAATAAGTCAACAATACATTTAGGTTAGATATTACAAAATATAATTTGGTCCTTAAGTAAAGTTACCACAAAGTTCATGTTTACCTTGGTCTTCTTCAGCCAAAACATTACTAGCAAAATTGGATATTTGGCCCTTCAAGTTATTTAAGCTGTCATTAAAATTCAACCACGACATCTTTAATATTTAAATTTTACGAACAGTTTCTCACCAGTTTATAGAATCATTTATGTTTAGTTTAAATAAAAGTTTTAAACTTTGCCAACACTACTCAACCTGTTTGACTTTGACGTTTAATTTCAAAATAAACTTGACAGATGCCATATGATCAAGGCATACAGAAATAAATTGAAGAAAGTTTTTGGATTTTAGAACTAAGCCAACAAAATTTTAAGATTTTATTCTTAGCATTGTAAATTTAAAATAAATAATCAATATTCAGTTTATAGGAATTAATCTATTTATATAACCAGAGACCTATAGCTAACAATACCTGTCTGTATATTATGTTGCATACGTTAGGTATATTCTTATAAATCATATTAATTAGATTCACATTCAAAACTACCTTTTATACTCATCTCAGCAACTTAATTTCATTTCTATTTCGATCTAAAAAAGCTGCAAACATTTTAATTCCTAATTTCTTTTTTTTATAACTGCTGCACCTTATGCAACCAGTAATGTATAACTATTAAAGCGCATGTCAGTAGTGTAACAAGAGGGAAGAAGCATCAGTTTGCCGGGAAATTAAATTTGTATTCAGTTAAATTACTGTTTAAAAAGTACTTTGGGTGGTTGCTATTGATATAAACATTATTTGGTGATATATTTACCTAGTGTATTTGAGTGTACGTAAGTATAATAAGTTATAAAATATTTATCGTGACAAATCTGACTAGGATTATTGATGTGGCTGAGTATATACAACATATTTATGGATGGAGAGGTGAGTCTAGGATATATAGTTATTTTTAATTGAAAATAATTTATTAAGATGTCTGGTGCAGCATATTTTGAATAACGATTTTGTTATGCCTGCTACATATTATTTTATAAGGAATTAATGCTACTGAAATGCAATGAAAGTTGCATAACTATTAGAGCACATTGGTTGATGTATTATTTTTATAGTTGGTTTTATTCCTCGTTTTGTTATGAAACATAGTTGTGCGGTTTGTCTTGTTGTTATTTTACCTGAACTATATATAGTCTAGATATATGTTATCTCTGGTCTGGATTATTGTCCGGGATGAAGAAAAACAATAAATTTAAATCACTGTTTATAATGTATACCTGAAACTTGGCACATTTTGACTGATGAACTTTATGAAGCTACTAAATTCTAACTATACAATGTGATTTAATATAAATATCATAAACTGATGTGTACAGTGCAAGTAACATTTCATGGCTATCATAAATTGCTCGTTTAATAATATACTATTATTATAATCCAATCAATAAATAATGAATGAATCATATTTATTTGAAAAACTTCCTATGTTTGTGCTTATAATATCTAGTACCTACCTATTCGTGATTTATTACTAGCACTGTACATAAAGTCACTGTATCAATAGTCTACACATGGTTTTTTAATCTGCATACAAAAAAATATATGTATATTATATTATATATTATCTATAAGGTCACAAAAATAATTAAATTAATATTTTATATAATATAATATTACCTATTCTAAGCTATAATATAAAAATTTAAAACATCACTGAATATAAAAAATTAAGTAATCGAGTACGAAAAATCACAGAACACGGTAATTTATTACAATTACCAAAAAATAAACATCCAAAACGCAATTATAAAACTAATTAAAATACAGTGAAAAAATATGTACATAATTTGTCAGTAAGTACTACTTTTATCTGGACCCATCTTCTCTCCACAAATACAACGTGATTCTTGATTGAATCTCTCAAAAACCACGATGTGTTTCGTTATTAATAATATAACAATAAATGCGTTTAAGCGGTAGGCACTTTTTCTAAAATTTTAAAAACTTTTTTCAACCCACAACTTTCTTTCAAAAAAAGTATCTTGTTTAACAATTCTAGGGAAACTTCATTAATCAATAACTACATTAATACGTTTTCTTGCAACTTTTCTTAATTTTTCTTTGCTAAATTCTCAAGTAATTATAAGTTTTAATCTAACTTCAACATAGTTCATATTTTTAGATAAAATTTACCACTTTTTTAATGAATAAACATTAGTTAGAGAGTGGGGTGTTCAGTCAATCAAATCTCTAGGGTTTTCTTCTTAATATAAAACTGTAAAAACCAAAAACAATATGGAATATTTAGTGGCTTTGTAGTATTTTCACTTTGTATTATTGAAGTCTTTTATAATGATCCTCTAGATAGCGGTAAACATTTGAAGAACAAGTATTTTAATATCATTGTAATCGCGCGGATGCGGAACACATACTTATTTTACCGAATTTTTTCCAGACATACTTTAAGGTACTTATAAAAAAAATCATTTTTTTTTTCTTTTTTTTTATTTCCGCATCAACCATATTGGTTATTAGCGGTGGAACGGCGAATGATTATTTAGGTTAGTTGAACAATACAATCATTGTATTGCTAATTTCTTTTGGTCTAAAATGAGCCATACCGACTGGCCTATTGATAAAATTCAAATTTTTTCATATTAGTTTATTCAACTAGCGTTATTTTAAGAAACGCACTGTTTAGTAACAAAAATATTAATTAAAATTTAATACAGGGTATTTATCCCATGAAATTTCATTTCCGTTTTGCTAGGTATTTTTTTACATTATAATTTAATAAATATTAACTACATATCACATTTTTTCAAGTCAATTATTATGCATATCTGTATAAAATAAAAATAAAAAATAATTATCTGACAGAAACAGTAAACAGAAAAGTCCCTTACTCTACACACTATAAATAGGATTATTCCTGGAAAAGTTACATAAATATAAAATTAAATACATTAAAATAAATATAAATATAATGTAAAAAATGTAAAAATATTAATGTACCTACAGCTAATTTCATAGCAATAACAAATTCATGTCTAAACATTGAGAAATAATATATTCTATGTTGAAACCCAATTAAATTTCTATCGATATCTAGTGCACACAACATAGTTATGTTCATGAATTATTAACAAAGAAAATGACATGACATTTCCATATTTTATAAATATATTTTTATTTCATCTGTTTTCAATTTATGTCGTAAAAAAATACAAAACAAAATGACTCACTTTACTCCTTAATAGAAGGAGTAGTTATAAAATTGATCGAAACAGAAAATATTAGAAGCTATGGGTTAATAAAATGTAAATTTGCACTCAATAAACAGAGTGGATAACTTGAAAGTAGTAATGAAGTTATTGTATAAGTGATGTCATTACCATGTTTACATTTTATCAGCTTTCAAGTATACAGACAATCCTCCTTAGTCCCTCTCTGCTTTAAAGTACGATTCTGTCTTATAATGGGAAAACCCTCCTACATTTTTTATGAGCTTTTAGTTCTCCTTGGGTTAGGAATAAATACGTGGTCAAGTTCATTCAATTACAGACACTTTAATACAATATATTTTTCATTTGGTTTTATTGAGACGTATTACACGAGGTCTCGTTATATTGACAGACAATTAAATATAATTTTTTACTGGAGTTTGCAATAAAAATTGCATTGAACTTTTTGTAATTTGTTAATTTTCTGCTTATTTAAATATTGGTTAACTAGTTTAGGAATTATTGAAGTTATAGTATTTTTGAAAATAATTCATAGAAGCTGAATACTAGAACCAGCTCTTTTTGTGTAGCTCAATAATTTTCAAATATACTATAATATTAGAGATGTGGATTTTTTTCAGAGTAATAACTATAATTATAGAAAAATAATGATCACAGATATGCATAATTTAGATTTAGTTTGTGTCATGACAATTATATTCTTTTTGGAATTTTTTTTAAATAAAATAAAGTTAAAATTACTTATATACAGGGTGTCCCACGACGAGTTAAAACTATCTGTATATGGCAAAATACTTATAGTAAAATCATGAAAATTTCTACGTTTGAGATTACGTAAAATTTCAGGATACTTTTGTCTGAAAACTTTTTTTGAAAAATGCATATTTTTGAGTTATTAATTTTTTTGTAAAAAATTTGATGGTTGCAGACCCACTTACAAATTATTTTTTAAGAGGATACCCTTAAATATGTGAAAATGGTTTCTGTTCGGCTGCTTTTAGCAAGGTCAGACCTATTTGAATCTATGTTGAAAATTTTTTCATTTTATACATGGTGTGTTTAGAAAGTGTTCAAAGTTTAACTTCATAAATATTCCTTTTTTTTAATTGAACCACCCGGTTTTTTTATTTTAATGCATTCAGGGGTAAGAAATAAGGCAAATTCATGTATACTTTCCCATACCTAAACCTTACCGTTATCCAGATAATAAATGTTTTCTGTAAATTTTTAGAGATGCAAACAAAGCACATATGTTCTTGTAACAATTTTTCCATATTCACCATGTATTAAAAGGAAATTTACATAATCTTTTTTATTTCTTAGTGCTTGTATCAACGGGTCAAAATAAAGGTGGATTCATGCAAGAAGAAATTAAAACTAAGATTAGTTTAAAACTAAAACTAAGGAGATAAAACCATGTTATTTCTTAATTTAAATCACAATTTTTTAGTTTCTTGCATGAGAATGTGCCTGTAATGAAGATGTTCATGCAAGAAACTAAGTAATTGAGATTTAAATTAAGAAATAACATGGTTTTATCTTCTTGGTTTCAGTTTTAAATTAATCTTAGTTTCAATTTCTTCTTATTCTGGATAACGGTAAGGTTTAGGTAGCTATATAGGAAAGTATACATGAATTTGCCTTATTTTTACCCCTGAATGCATTAAAATGGAAAAAAACCGGGTGGTTCTATTCAAGAAAATAAAGAAATTTGATATTTTATGAAGTTAATTATTAATTAAACACTTTTTATACACACGCTGTACAAAATGACAAATTTTTCAACATAGATTCAAATACATCTGACCTTGCTAAAAGCAACCGAACAGAAACCATTTTCATATCTTTAAGGGTATCCTCGTAAAAAAATAATTTACAAGGGTCTGCAACGGTCAAATTTTTTACAAAAAAATCAATAACTCAAAAAGTATGCATTTTTCGAAAAAAGTTTTCATACAAAAGTATACTCAAATTTTACGTAGATTTTAAAAATGTATTAATATACAGGGTGTTCTATTCAAAATAGCAAAGTTGTAGTCGACTTCCGGTAGAACCGGAACTCTGCCATCTTTGAAAATATTTTAGTTAAAAAGATCGTATCCGAAAACCCAAACGTAAAAATTTTCATGATTATACTTTAAGTATTTTGCCATAATATACAGATAGTTATAACTCGTCGTGGTACAAATGGTTACAAATACTTACTCTAAAATTTGATGTCGCAGTGTCTTAAAAAATGTATTTTCAATTCAATATATTTTTATATTATCAACTAAATATATACTAGAGGTTTCCAAAAAAAAATGTATTCGAAAATTTCCACCAAAACTGACAGTTGATGATAGCCCTGAGGAAAAACAATTATTTTTTTAGATCAATAATAATCAAATAACTAGTTGAGAACCACATGTTGTACTTTTTATTATCGTCACATTCACATGGCGTGACGTCACGTGGACTTATTAGTGATTTGTTTAATAAACAATTACTAGTGGTATTAATAATAGTGTTAAGTTTTCAATGTTTTCTAAGCACACTTGGTGATTGCATAAATTATAAAATCTACAAGGTACGTACAAAAAGCACCGACTATTTGTATACTTAAATTAAAGTTGAATTTGACTTGAGGATATTTTTTATATTTGTTCTTTATTCCGAATTTCTTGTACTGCATTTGTTGATAAAATTAGTTCTCTACTAGCCATTTTACATCTATTCAGTTTTCTAATCTTTTGACATTTCATAAAAGTTGATTCTGTCTAAATCGCTATAAGACGTGAACATTACAATGCATATTTTGCTCATTTTTAATAATGATTTCTCCTTTCTTTTTGTTGTCATATTTATTCAATTTTCCTAAGCGTTGCTATAAGGATTTTTACGATAAAAAGACGATGATGTCATTTTTAGTTACTTTCCTGCTTATCAGAATAAATATTAATTTACCAACCGTAAATACAATTTATCCTCAACATCCAAGGGCAATTTACAGCCAACGGGTTGGCAAAACTTCAAGACGTTGTCAGATCAACTGGTAAAATTCCCCAGTTTGTTTTGACGTTTATTGACATTCGATCATCGTCTAATATTTACAAGTTTTTTTGGTGTTTTTGAATTCATTGTTTCTTTAAGATTTAAAAAACAATTATTTTCATAACTAATTATTTAGGCCAATATAAGTGTGTAGTTAATAAAATTCCGAAGCAGCTGAACAGTAAATAATGTCAAGAGATGGTAACATATTTGTTAAGATATTTTGAACGAGAATGCCTAAATAGCGGCCCGCTTCTCCCGCTTACTGCTGTAAGAGACGTAAGTAATAGTATTCGCTTTTTGTATTCAATATTATTAATATTATTGTTACATATTTAAATGTAAATGTCAATCTAGCATCAGATTGACTTTTCTAGTTTTCGTTAAGTAAAGAAAAAACTACAAGTTGGCAACATCACAATATTTTTGTTTTGCAACGTCATCGTCTTTTTATCGTAAATAAACTGTATTCTTATTGTTTTCCTTCGGTTTTGATGCAGACATAACCACAAAAATATTTTATTCGTCTATTGTTTATGCTGGAATTAGAGAATAATTTAAAAAAATGAACCTAAATATCCTTGTGAATGGACAAGAAATTTCGCTACTCTGTGGAATGACAGATTTTATGTCATACGTATATTACATTCGAGGTACCCTTTAGATAATGATATAGTTTGTCTCAAAATAAATCTTCTTCGCTTTCGACGGCGGTTTTTCGAATTTATTTTAAATCTTCAAATAGGTTATTAATGATTTTTTTACATACAATTTTTGCGGATCTGGTGTTTTAAACGTTCCCTATTGTTTTTTCAAGCATGGTCAGTACTCAACCAGTAACAAAACGAGTGTGGTGAGTTTTTTGGCTTATATAGGATGGTCCGTAAGTAATGGACCTAAGTGAAATGGAAGATTCTTGGCCTAAAAATAGTACGGTAGAGGTACTTACCCCATAATGATATAGTTTGTCTCAAAATATATCTTCTTCGCTTTTGACAAGGGTTTTTTGATTTAAATATTCAAATAAGTTATTAATGATTTTTTACATACTATTTTTGCGGATCTAGTCTTTTAATAAACGTTCCCTATTGCTTGAGAAACCAAAAAATATTATGAATTTTTTTTTTGGAAACCCCTCATTATTCTGCTTTTACCGCATATATATATTCATTTTTTTTCAAGGTGTAACATCTTTAAATATAAATTTAGGCGCTTCGCGCATAGTAACATAATTCCATAACCCCCTAATTTCTTTTTCTATTAAATCCTCCCTACCGTATATAAAAGGTTGAGTATAATTATAAGAATAATCAACAATTTTGTTCATCATATCCTTGGATAAAACGAGCGATTCGATATCGGTATGCGTGAAATTTAATTTTCGCGCCAACGTACCGGTAAGATGTATATCGTCCACCCAAAAATACTCGGTTTTTTGAGCCTCCTTGTACAACCCAAACACGACATCGGGGGTGTAGAGTATAGTCCAACCAGGACAGTAGGTCGGGTATACCCTATCGGGGTATTCAGCGAACGACACCCTCCATTTCGACCGGTAGGATCTTAAAACTAAACTTTTGTACCTAGGCGTACAAAACAAGCCTTTACTAGCACCATGAGGGGATAAATCGTATCTCAGAAAATTCTTCATAGTTGGCATGTTGACGAACACGTCATCGTCAGTCTTAAGTACGTATTTGGCCTGCGGGCAATGGTAGATGAAATATTTCAAGGACATCACATGCTTATAAGTCAAATTTCTGTACGAATCGGCGAAACTTCCTTGAGCGAAATCTTTGTGCAAGCTATTTTCAATTTCTAACCGTTTTTGCAAATCCGTGGAATTCACGCTACCCATAACGAATATCACCTTGACGTTGTCGTCTTTTCGTCCCCAAGTCTCTCTTATAGTATTCCTTTTGGCGAAATTATTAGGTGAAGAATGAACTAATATTAGTAGTAAAGGTATTGTTTCGTTGCAAATGAAATTAATCATGGTGAAATTAAAATTCAAATCTATTAATTGACTATAATCGTTTTCTGGTAATTGAAGGGTCCTGTCGGCGTATCCTGTGTAATCCTGTGTGAAGAGGATGTAGGCTGTAGGCGTGGTATGGACGATACCTGCCGGATCGCTTACTAATTCGTGCCATACTAAGGTACATGCTATGAAGCACAGAAAGACCACCAACAATTTCCACCATGGTCTTTTTTCAAGCATTGTCAGTGCTCAACCTGTAACAAAACGAGTGTAATGAGAATAGTACCTATATTATACACCAAAGTGGTGAAGACTATTATTATTGACCGAGCATCAAGATTATTTCGCGAGGGGCTTCGCCTAGATCGGAATAAGGTGCGAGCCGTGCGAGGTTTATAAATGTCTCCAACACCATGGTGTATATACAATTTTTTCCACTACTAGCCAAATTTAAGACAAAAATTCACGAAAAGCGTTCACTCAGTCGTCTGACTGACAAGTACACTGTTATAGTCTGTACAGAAAGTACGAGGAGTAATAAATCATTCATTTGGGTAGATTTCATAGACGTACCAAAATATATTTTAGGAGGGTATTCCGTAAGGTACATTTTGTATTGAACGAATGAGTTGCAGCTATGCTAAAGAATATACGATTTAGGTCAGAGGTAACGGGATGTACTAATTTTAATAAAAAAAAGTGATAGAGGTACATAAATTTTAGTAAGTTTGATAAAGAAAGGCAACACAGTTTATTCATAATAGAAAACAAA
>CAJUYG010000217.1:241345-292372 GCA_910591675.1 Galerucella calmariensis | reverse complement strand
TGAACATTTATCCATTTGGATTTTTCAAATGCAAATTTAAACAAATTTCTTTAAATGTCTCCAAATTTGTAATTTTTTAATTTTCTTAATTATCCTTCACAATTTTCTTATAATTATAATTTTCTTTCTGAACCACTTAATTGTCTAATCTATAGTATGGATTGACGGCAAATTAATTTTCTTTCTGTTGTTAATGTTTCATTAAGGTAATTGTATTATTATTTTATATATTTATATCACTTAGACTTAAAACAGAATAATTTGTGGTTGATACTATTAATGTCAAAAAAAATTTGTTCATCTTACTTCAATAATATTAATATATATTTTGTCTCAACTTTTAACATTATCTCATGAGATCTTTTTCGATAAGTACCTATAACATTTCTATTGTAGCCTGATGATGGTAATTTTGTACCGAAACTAGTTGCTGAACATTTTGTCCTTTTATGGTGGACAATATTAAAAATTTGTGGTTTGGACTTTGAGTTTTATTGATCCTTCTTTTTTGAATCATATTTTCGTTAATTTCATAAAAAATAACCTAAAATATTAGATATTATCAATTATGTAATTGTTTTATTATTTCTTAATAATAGGACCAAATTTGTGTTCAGAGCTTATGCATGGCTACTGACATTTATCAATACATACCTTCTACAGGGTGGGGCAATCTTCTGACATCGGAGGATTACATCGTTGTGGTGGTAGATAGAACTTTATAGTTTTGTGTGAGCTAATACAGTTATTGAGAGCACATTTTGAAAATACTTTCGATTCTACAGGGTGTTCCAAAACCACGTAGCAGCACAAACTTACATTTTTTTAAATGGAACGTACTATATTTTGTTCAAGAATCGAAAAGATCTCACTGAGAGCTTTACAAAAATATAGCACTCTAATATATTATAAGGGTGTTTTCCAAAGATATGACCAATTATTAGCAAAAAAGACCTCTTTAACACTCAGTAGAACAGTAACTTAAAATAAATCAACAGGTCTTTGTGTTCAAATGTCATACACACATCATTGGCTGTGCTCAGTATTAATTACTTTTTTCATCTGTGGCTTCTTTAATACAGGGTGAAACAAAACGCAAATCAAGCAATATCTCAAAATTTTTAAATGATTCACCCTATAAGTCTTTTTACAATTTGTTAGTACAATTAATAAACTTTCAAACGATGTAGTATACTTAGGGCATTAGGTAATGGAAAATCGTAGATATTTTATGATAATGGTCAAAAACAAGTATTTTACACACACAAATTAAATGGTATTGAATTTTTACATGCAACATCTTGTGAATTTTAACATTTCTAAGGCATAAATTCTAATCGTAATTTTGGATGCACCTAAAATATCTTTGACTTCTACTCTTACCATTAGAGGAAGGAAAGAAGGAATTATGTTGGAAGAAATATTTTTGTTTACTGTACTGTAAGTAGGGTAATGTCATTATAGTAGGTACTAATAAATATAAAAGCAGTTTGTAGTCTTTACGAAATAATTACTCAAGTCACCACAAACAGTACGTATATCTTAGTTATGTAAAATGCAAGCTTGTAATTCATTTTCCAACTTTTTCTATTTTTGAAAAACTAACAATTATGAAAACCAACATTATAAGAACACCCACATTCACATAAATGAACATTGACATTCTATAAAAAGTATAGTAGTTTATGCTAATTGTTCAAAATGGCGATCATTTACTTCCATACAATTCTTTTCAAAAACGAGGATCTTACTCTTTCCAACATAGCTGGAGTTATTGTGGAAAATGCGTTACGTTTGATACACAAGTTGCTTGATGTATCCCCATAAAAAGAAATCCATCTGTGTGAGATCGAGAAGGCCACAAAATTGGTCCACCACGTCCTATCCACCTGTCGGTAAAATTTCTGATATACAGATGCTCCATCTTGTTGGAACCACAAGTTAACTATTGTGTTTGAATCAACTTCCTAAACACAAACGAAGAATACAGCAATATTTCTTTGACATTTATTAGTAGATACTATTTTGATAGTAGCCCACTTGATATAATCAAAAATATGGCTTGATTATGTTTCGCCCATTCTCAAACAAGCCTATAATAACAATTCTTGAAAGTGAAACATGAGTAAATATGAAATTTTTGGTAATTCCAGGTAGGTACTACGGTATTAGCAAACATTTTATTTTATCGATTAGATATTGTAGATGCATCCAAAATTACGATTAAAATATATGCCTTAGGAATGTTAAAATTTGCAAGAGGTTGCATGTAAAAATTTAATACCATTTTATTTGTGTACGTAAAATACTTGTTTTTGACCATTATCAAAAAAAAAATCTACGATTTTCCATTAACTAATGCCCTAAGTTTATTACATCGTTAGAAAGTTTATTAATTGTACTAACAAATTGTAAAAACTATAAAGTTCTATCTATCACCACAACGATGTAATCCTCCGATGTCAGAAGATTGCCCCACCCTGTATGTTTTCAAACTATTTACTATTTATTCTAGTTGCAAAATTCTAAATTATTCAAAGGCAATTTAATATAGTACATTTGAAGTGATACCCCGCCTCCAAGCATTTCAATTGATTACTCCTTCGTTTTTTCATATTTTTGTTAGTTAATATTTTACTATGTAGGAAGCCAGATTCTGGAAAACTTTATACATAAATGTGAACATAGGTATTTCTTAATTCAACTTGAATTTATTTTTCATAATTGGGGTGAACTTGGTTCTAGAATATACTTACTTTCACGTAGGGTGTCTTCTTTATTCTTCAAATTTCTCTTTTAAATACCTGTTCTACTCATTGTAACTGTGCTGGACTTTTAAATTAGTTCTTAAATTCCATAACAAAGAAGACATGATAGTAGATATTTGTATAATACATTCAGCTGATTATTTTACCCCAAAAACGATCACAATTTTCGATATTTTTTAAAAAGAGGACAAAAAAAAGGATTTCTTATCCAAAAAATGTTTTGGTTTTATTTCCTATCCTCACTTACCTTACACGTGAACCGCGAACTGTCAAAGGAGCCTGCAACCAATGAAACTTGATGGACTAAAGTTTTATGATTGGCTGCGAAGGTTCTTATTCTTAGCTGGCGCCCTCTACCTTGTGCAAAAATTGAAATACATGGAGTTCGGTCTCCTTATATAGTCTCCATGGCATAAATAATGCCTCAAATTCTTCCTCTTTACTGGTAAACCACACTAAAACATGATTATCTAAATTTTCTCGAATTATTTCCTTCATATCTTCATGGCTTCTAATATTTTTCATTTTGTTTCTTAAAATTTTTATAAATACTTTTGGGTGTATTTTTCTATTATCCCCTTCAAATTTATGTTTTCCCCTATTTCCTATGTAGTTATTGATAATTTTAGTTTCTATCATAGGTACCATTTCTCATGTCCTGAAAATTTCTGCTTTCTGCCTGGCTATATTCTTCTTGCAAATGTACTAATCTTGCTTCCATATTTTCCAATTTCCTGGTCATTTCTGCAGTTTCTTTCAATTGTTCTCCATTATTTATTTTTATTCCTGTTTGCTCTATTTTTCTTTTTAAAATCTCCATCTCCTTCTGAATTTCTCCAATTCTCTGTTCTGTTTTCTCTTCTTTGTGATTTTGTTTTTCAATCCATGCTTCTTCTACATCTTGTTGAAATTCAGTCAGGGTTTTGTCTCATTTTCCTTCTAAATGTTTCATCCTTTGTTGAGTATCCTGTACTCCCAATTTAATCATTTCTCCTCTTATTTCTTGTTTGGTGAATTCTAGTTTATTTTCCATATATAGATTTGATTCTTCTAGTTTCTTCTCAACTTGTCCTAATTCTTCTTCCATTAATTTAATTATAGATTCCTTAGTTTGTTTTATTTCTTCTTTATTCTCATCCATTTTAATATTTGATTGATCTAACTTCATGTTCATATATTTGTTATTTTGTTTCATTTCATTGTTAGTTTGATCTAATTTCGTGTTCATATCTTTGCTAGTCTGTTTCATTTCTTTCATCATCATATGTAACATATTCATTACGTCCATCTCATCTTTCTTTTCCTGTGATTTTCCTGCTACTTGACTTTCTATTTGTTCCTCTATTTTAGTGTTTTGTCCTTGTTCCATGTAATGTACTTGAAAATCACCCTTTCCATGTCTCCTTTCTTCTTCCTGTTCTTTCTTTGTTTCAAAATCAAATTGTTCTGGGTCTTTTCCTTCCATTTCTAATAATTGTTTTAATCTGTCCTTTAGTTCATGTTTTGTACCAGTTGTGCTTTCTCCTCTTCTTCCTAGTTCTTCCTTCAATTCGTTAACTTTCAAGTCCATCGACCTTTTTTCCTTCTTGTCCTGAACTTTTTCTCCAGTTCCGTCCATTATAATTCTATTTATTTATCAAGTGTTAATTTTATTTTATATAAATGTTAAATTTTTTTTTTTATTTACAAAAAAGTCGCATCTACCTCTGGGGTAATTAGCGACATAAAATATATACATATATAAATATACACAAAAATTTCTTATAATTTTGTTAGTATGTTGATTTCTTTGATATATTTAAAAAGATTTTCGTGATTAGGTTTCTCACCAAGTATAAGTTCTAGTGTGTCGTTTATGTTATTGTCTTGTCTTGATTGTTCAAACTTTGGGCATTCGATTAGTAAATGTTTTACAGTTACCTGAATGTTGCATATTTCGCACTGAGGGGGTTCACTTTTACTAAAAATATAACTATGGGTGAGTCTAGTGTGTCCTATCCGTAGCCTAGTTAAGATAACTTGTAGTGATCTATTGTTTATTAATTGTGACCAAGGTTTCACTTCCGGTTTCACATCGCGTAGTTTAGATTGGGATATTTGCCACTCATTTTGCCACAATTGTTGCACTTTTTCTTTAAGTAGCGGTTTTATGTCGACGTTCACTACGGTTTGCACTTCACTCGCGGTTTCACCAGTTATTGCTTCTCTCGCACTACAATCGACCTCGTCATTTCCTTTTATCCCGATATGGGAAGGATAAATGTTAAATGTTTCTTGTACAATTTTATATGTACAGTAATCTTTTATTATCAAGTAAAGTTTTATTGTATTATTAAAATAGGTTTTATTTTATTATAAATTTTATATGTAACAATGTTACAAATGCGAAACTTTTTAAGATCGAGCCTTTTACAGAAGCCCCACGTTGGTTGCGACAATTGATATGAATTTAGTGTTTTGTGTGTGTTGTGTGTTATTATTATTAACATTTTTTATTTTGTTTGTGTTGAAGTATTTGTTTGTTGGGCGCCAATGATTTTAAGAAATTTATTTTATGTTGATGATATCATACACCACTTACCAGTTTTTAGAGCTCTTTGTCACTCAGGGTGAGTTCAGGTATTAAATACTTTATTTGTGTTTTTTTAATTCTGTTTACCTTTTTTAATTTTATAACTTTAATTGTATTTGAAAACTTTCAAGGCCGGTCCTGTGTCCTTGCCCTTGAAAATGTTTGATAGTGTACTAAGTTCGCCAGCCTTATGAATGGAAAAATTAGTTTCGTAATCAGTAAAATATTAATAAATTTATTCTTTTACTATTTGGTGTATTTATACATATTTAAAAAGTAAATATGCAGACAAATTTTTTATTAAACTCTTATCTAAATGGTCTTTCACTCCTGAACATTCATACTAATGAAAATTAACAGCTAATTCTTACGCAAGTTTTGCAACTCTAGCACAAAATGTGTAAAAAGGATAGAATACCAATTTATCTTATGCTACTGTTTGAAAACATCTGTTTCAACAAAATGGACGAGTCTACTACCTCAACAATGAGAGATAAATATCAGATTTTTATTATCACCACACACATGTAAATTGATGATTCAAATTATAATTTATCAAATACCTTTTTTCTTCTACGTGTTGAAATTCTAATAATTACTTCCTTTTATGTTTCAGACCGCTCTGGGCCTGTCAGTCCTTGATTTGGATTGCTTCGCTCAGGTTCCGTCGTCAGCTTGGAGAACTCTCAGTATAAATGGCCTCTAGTTTTCATTTATGGTTTATTTGAAGGGTTTATTAATTTAAGGAATTTAAGGAACTTGTTGAAAAAGGTTAGTTACACTTGTACTATATATTTTAAGTTTTTTTTACTTTATTATAACTCAAATTTTAATTATTTTAACAACATTAAAAGAAATTTTCTTTTCAATTCTGTATCTCTTTACAGCTAAGGGACGCCTTCCTCCCCGTTTCTAATCAATAATAACGTAATTCTTTTTTTTTCTAAATCAACAACCATGTGTCTCTTAGTTTTAAGTTTTTCATCAGCTGACCGATCAAATTCATTTAATAATTTTTAATTTTTATTACTTGACTTGAATGTTTAATTTTATGTTCCTTTTTTAATATGAAAGTTTATTATTAATATCTTTAAATACTTCATTGTTGTTCTTATCGTTTAATTTCAAAATTTTAAAAATTATTTGACATTTGTTTTTATTTCTGTTACTAAGGTCTTTTCTTGCGTTCGAGTTGACAAATCTAAGTTCACTCTTAGTTAACTATGTTCATAGATTTACTCTTTCTATTTTTATGTCAGATTTTATAACCTAACTAATAAATTTTTTATTTTTCAGGTTCTTTCTTTTTAGATTAATAGAGACTTTTAGCTTGTCTTAAATTTATCACGTATCCGTATACGTAACGAACTGCGCATGTGTAGACCCGTTACGTCTCAGCCGATACGATGCGTTGAACGTATTGTTACGTACCCTACTCCGTATACTTAAACGTATCCCTATCCCGACCAAAGTCAGTATTCCGTGCTAGTTGTGCTATATTTCACCATCTTCCTCGTCTAGCAGCAATGGATTATTTAATATCGCCCCCATTTTACGTTTTACAAAAATATAGAAAGGTAAAATAAAAAAACTTTGAGGTTATACAATTAGAAACAGAAGGAAGCGATAAGTTTTCTGCTAAAAAGGCTTTCTTGACAATTTCTTTACGTCAACGTAATTCCAATACGGATACGGATATGTGTAAAGACTTATGACCAGCTAAAAGTGTCTAATATTAGCCAAGAAACCATTTATAAAGCTTTTGAAAATTCTGAAATTATATGAAAAGGATTTTAATAATTTAGAAAGAAGTTATCAAGATTTCTGTTTAAAGTTCGGATTAAAGTTTGAATATATTTCAGGTGATTTGTTTATTTTTATTTTGTCAAGTTTAATTCAAATTTTAGTTTATTTCTTATTAGTTACATTATAAATTTAAAACTGTCCTCTCTAGTTTGATTTATTTTTGTTTATTGATAAGAGAAATTTCCCTTTTAAATAGTTTTTATTTTTAAAATTTTATATCGAAATAACCCTTGTTAGGTGTATGTTAAAATAATACCCTTTTTGGTGTGCGTCATCGATTGTGACGTATATCCGGGTTTTCGGCATGTCGTTTATTTTATTTGCTATTTTGACATATAGCTAACCTTAAATTTGGTAAATAAGATCATCAGGATTGTATTTAGCCAAATTCGAAAAGGCTATGCAATTAATAATTACCAGCTTCTTTTTCCAACTGAAAATCCTTCAGAACTTTCAAAATACTGATGTTTTTCCGTGTATTCATGCATATTTTTGTATTATTCATATAAATAAAACAATAAGATTAATATTCACTTTTCATAAATAATAATTGACCGTAAACAACAAAGTACAGACCTGTCAAGAACTGTCAGTGTGACAGTAGAAAAAGACGTAAGACTTATTGCTGCTACGAAAGTAACGCCTCCATAGTATTTTAAACTCTCGATTGATAGGTTGACCTTGAGCGTAATCTAAACATCAACCAATCAAATATTTTCAAGTCAAAGATTAGGGTTAACGTTTGTAATACATTTAAACGGTTCATTATTGTGATATTTTGATTAGGATTGATCACAGACCTGCCTTTTTTTCCATTTATTCCTACGTAATGTGTTAGAAAGACATTAACAATCGATGACGCACACCAAGAAGGGTATTATTTCAACTATATACTATTTTCCATATCAATATATAGTTAAAATAATACCCTTCTCGGTGTGCGTCATCGATTGTGACGTATATCCGGGTTTTCGGCATGTCGTTTATTTTATGTGCTATTTTGACATATAGCTAACCTTAAATTTGATAAGATCATCAGGATTGTATTTAGCCAAATTTGAAAAGGCTATGCAATTAATAATTACCAGCTTCTTTTTCTAACTGAAAATACTTGAGAACTTTCAAAATACTGTAACGTTTATTCTAATTTATAGGCGAATGGCAGCTTTCTGAGCTTCTGTTTTGGTGCAGTGAGAGCACTCTGCTGGGCATGGTCTTCTGTTTGTAGCAGTTCTCGGTCGCTTGCACGAACTGCGTACATGTCCCATTTCTCCACAATTCCAGCTTCTCACAGCTTTCGATTTTCTATTTGAGATGCTTTTCATCATGTTGACAAGCTGGTCAAGCTTGTTCTCCACTTCTTCGTCTGATACAGCCCTCACCTTGCCGTATACTCCGGAAGCCTGCGTAGCTGCTTCGTACTCCAAGGCTGCAGAGAGTACGTCAACCAGTGTCTTATGCCGAGCCAAGCGTAGGGTTCTCTGCATTTCATGGTCACGAACTCCGTCGATGAATGTCTGTACCCCTAAACATTCCATGACATTCTCCGGTGCCGATGGATAGGCAAACCGCACCAACCTCGCAATGTCTGCTTCGAATTCCTGCAGAGTTTCGTCGCGTTTTTGCTTGTGGTTTTTCAGCTGCGACTGGTACAGATGCTCCAAGTGTTCCAGGCCATATCTCATGTTCAATCGCTTTTTGAGCTGTTCAAAATCTTCGGTCTCTTCCACTGGAATGGTCTGGAGGATATCCATGGCGTCTCCTCTAAGGGCAAGAGTTAAATTCAACGCTTTTTCTTTCTCACTCCAGTTGTTTGCCTTTGATGCCGCCTCGAATTGCTTAAGATAGTTCGGCCATGACGTTTTACCATCGAATGTTGGTAGTTTCACTCGGCTGTTAATATCGTTTTCCCTTTTCGGTTTCAACTCTACTTTCTCTGCCAGTTCGTCGTTGTTCGGGGCTTGCCTAGTTGTAATATCCGGGTGATGACTAGTCTTCCTTTCGATTTCTTTGATTTTTTGTTCCATTTCTTGCCCCATTCTTTTAATCTTTTCTTCCACGGCAGAAATTTCATTTTTTATATCCACCGAAAGTTTACTTTCCATGGATGAAATTTCGTTTTTTATAGTAGAAATCTTTTCGTCCATGGAGGAAATGTTAGCAGAAATATCATTCTTCATGGTAGAAATCTTCTCGTCCATAGAAGAGATGTTAGCAGAAATATCGTCCTTCATGGTAGAAATCTTCTCGTCCATATTAGCAGAAATGTCGTCCTTCATAGTAGAAATATCATTTTTCATGGTAGAAATCTTCTCATCCATATTAGCAGATATTGACGAGATTATGGTGGAGGACTCGTCATTGAACAAGAATGTTTCTGGATCCAAGTCTTCACTTTCCAGTGCTATTTTCAGTCTTTCAACCAATTCACTTTTCTTTCCGGACGTTTCCAACTCGCGATTTTCTAAGTCTGCTTTTAGTTCCGTCACTTTCAGGTCACATAGTCTCTTAGCCATTTTTACGTAATTATTTATTTTTATTATCCCACTTCTGACACCTGACACCAATGTAACGTTTATTCTAATTTATATTTGCAATTAATTTATATTTACAGATTTATATTGAAATACAGTCCTTATTTAATAATTTATATAATACACTAAACACACACTAACTATAATTTATATGAGAGTCACTTTATCGAGGCGCGATTGGGAATTTCACTGGGGGCACTAATTGAGCACATTAATGCAGCAGCTCTCGTAACAATACTGATGTTTTTCCGTGTATTCATGCATATTTTGTATTATTCATATGAATAAAACAATAAGATTAATATTCACTTTTCATAAATAATAATTGACCGTAAACAACAAAGTACAGATCTGTCAAGAACTGTCAGTGTGACAGTAGAAAAAGACGTAAGACTTATTGCCGCTACGAAAGTAACGCCTTCATAGTAGTTTAAACTCTCGATTGATAGGTTGAGCTTGAGCGTAATCTAAACATCAACCAATCAAATTTTTGTAAGTCAAAGATTAGGGTTAACGTTTGTAAAACATTAAAACGATTCATTATTGTGATATTTTGATTAGGATTAATCACAGACCTGCCTTTTTTCCATTTCTTCCTACGTAATGTGTTAGAAAGACATTAACAATCGATGACGCACACCAAGAAGGGTATTATTTCAACTATATAAAGTCATTCATGTCAAATGATTTTTATTCAATAATATAATCTTTTTAAAAAAAGGAAAGGAAAGTCAGTATTCTAATCAATGAAGTTTCTTATTTAGAGATTCTTATTAATACAGCGAGTGAAGCGAGCGCGCCGGTCGACGTTTCGCAATTCGCGCGAAACGTCGACCCGGCGCGCCTTCATATGAAATATAAAGGGGAAGGGAATACATATGTATAACCTTTCCTCATCTCTCCACCTCAAACTGACTGACTTCATTGAATTTTTAAATTTTATTAACGAATAATGAATGAAGAAGCAGGTATAGCATACCCTGATTGGGGAGTGGAAGTAGTGTTTCTAACATCGCTCCCCGACCCCTGACACAGATCAAAGTATAATATCTGTTTCGATCAGCTATCACATGTGATTGAAGAAAAATTAGTCATATTATTGAATTAAAATCATTTGATATTAAATTCTTTCTATATGTGAGTGGGATTAATATCGTATAATAAAACCAGTGCAGTGCTCATCTGAACATATTTTCAAAAATTTCAAAAATTCATAACTCGTTTTTGGTAGGAGAGCGCACATTTTGGAACTTTAGTTCTTTACGTCAGGTTATGTTTGAGCGACCAGGGATCGCGACGCAAAAGATCTGACCGTTACGCGTTACGTTACGCTACGTTATGTTACGTTGCTTCGTTATGTGCCTTGCTTGCGTGCTTGTGCTCTCTCCTTAGTCTCTCTCGTTTACGAAGCAGCGATTCATATGCTCCGGCCGGGATTCGAACCCGCGCCGCCCGCGTGGAATGCGAGCATTCTACCACTGAACCACCGATGCTATATTTAAATTCTATGCAAAGCTGGTATTCGCAGTTCCGGTGATCTACTTGAATTTGTTCGGATAAATTTTTACTATTATTTCCATAATTTCCATTCACTTTTCGAAATACAGGGTGTTGAAATTTTGAAAACTTGAATGTTTTAATTCGATAATTTTAAAATGGATGGATAAATTGATTTGACATTTGGCAGGTTGTTTTTAAATGCAAAAGGGCATATTTTGAAAGAAATAGTAGTTTGTGCAACTAGTGCGGATATGATGGCCATATCGCTCGAGGACGAAGTTTAAGCACGACGCCGTAGGCGGAGTGCTCAATCGTTTAAGTGAGATATGGACAATCCACACGAGTCGAGCAGCATATTTTTTCTACGACCCACTTGAGAAAAAATCGAGAAAATAAAAATTTCCATAAACTGTAATATAACTTCAAATTAAAAATTTAACAATTCAATTTTATGTTTCCACGAATTGTGTGGTAAACGTACAGTTCTTGAATGTCCAATTTGTATAATGCTACGGTTTCCTTTTTTGAATATACGATGCTGTTATAAGTAGATTTTGCCAGTCGGACTCCCTCATGAAGGGTACCGTACCATTATCCATAATAATGAATATTCTGCTAAATATTTCAAACGTCTACCTGTTGTCGTTATTAATAACAAGCAGAATAATTATTTAAAAATAAAATTAACAATAAAAAAAAACTTCCTCACGGGGAATGGAACTCGAATCTACCGCGTGAGAGTCTGCTTTGCTTACTACTCGACCACCGAGGAGTATGTAAATTGTTTATCTAATGATTAGATAAACAATTTCAATAGATTCTATACCGTCAGATGTATTACATATTTTTTGCTTAAAAGGAACTAAAGTTCCTTCCGTGTGTCCCGCGACACGTTCTACCTCTTTTTTCATTTTCGTGTTCAGCGACCTCGAATTAATAAAAAAAAAATATTTCATCAAAATCTGCGTTGTACCACTAAACTAGACTTTTACCCTGCTTTCTAAAAGTAGAAAAAGGCGAGGCATGGTATTGAAAAGGATTAATTTGCTATCACTGTTTTTGCCTGGTGAGTAAATCTTTTTGTACATATATTTATTTTGAATGTTATTAAATGGGAGTATGTTTCTTAGATTAAAATCCAAAGGATGGATCTCATTTTTTGTTACCCACTATAGTGCCTCACAGGTAACAACTCTTGAGCAAAATAAAGGTATTTATTGTCATAAGTTTGAAATAATTTCACTCATATAAACATTCTGTAAATATGATGCAGACATCAATTGATTATTCCCCTACTTTGGAAAGTTAAAACTCCAAGGAAAACCTATGAGAGGGATTTAATTGATAAGTTTTATTTTACTTGTTATGCTATAATTTTTACAGTCGTACAATGTACTTCTTATGTTATAGATATTCCATCCACTAGCCAGATGTTCGAGGACTCGTTTGAGGAGGACGGATTGCAGGGCATTAAGCACTTGTACAATGGTATGTATAAAATAAAATTTCTTCTGTCTGTTCCTTTTGTTGTATAATTTGGTTTGTTCATTCCCATCAAAAACCAACTAAATAACATATTTCAAAGTATTATACCCAGATAGCACAAACACGTTTCAAAGACATCTTAAAGACGTTTGTTCACGATGTTCATGACGTTTCGAAGATGTCCGGTAATATCCAAAATATGTTTTGTAGACGTCTTTAGGACGTACATTGTTACAAAACAAGGCGTCTTTGGGACATCCATTTTTGTACGTCTTTAAGACACACAGTTTTGGACGTGTTTATATACCGCCTTTTTACTTGATGAAAATAAATGTTATAATGCCCTATCTAATTCCACAAAATTGTATTACATTTATCACTCTTCTTTAACTAATTTAGCTAATAACTATTATTGAAATTTTCTTTCCACCTTCGAAGTGTTACGATTTAGAAGTAGGTTTTATCGAAAAATTTTACTTTGCACTTCTAGATACAGTTCTCCAGACTTGTGTCTTTTTCCATAATATTCAACAACTATCTGATCTGAGTCCATTGTTAGGTTAGTTCCAAATGTTGATTCAAATGATTCTCATGTTATGTGTGTTTGAGTTATACCTACGATTAAAAATATCCAAATGTAACTACATAATATAATATATTAGTAATGATAGCCATAATCTTGTAAATTGTTTCTTAAATAGTGTGCACATTTTAGTTACTTAGCTGTGTTATTAGCAAACTGTAGATGGATGTCTTTGATGTTTTTTTTTCTTATTATACATCTGCCCACAGAAACAGTTGCTGATAGAAAATAGTATATTATTAAACGAGCAATTTATGATTGCCATTATTCACGCTGGGTGACGTTTGCGTAAGTCACCCGAGTGAATATTGGCCATAAATTGCGAGTAGAATACTATACTTTGTCCACGACCCTTGATTTCTTTATTAAATAAAAGTCAACTAACCTCCAGTTCATGAAGTTATAATATGTAAACATATAGTTATCTTTCGATTTTTCTGGCAGCAGTCCTATAGTCGTTAATTTCGCCGCTTTTTTTATTTTAGTTGGTGTATAAGAACGTTCATTTCCACTATCCGAATTCAATGAATTCATCGTTGCGGTAATATAGCAAGTTCGTAACAATTTGGTATTACTAACGTCAAAATTAAATAATTTGACATATATAGAGATGGGCGATACCGTGTAAAGTATCAATACAACGTACCGTTATAAATAATATATTGTTTTGAAAAACTTAATACTAGAAAATGTCGTTATGAAAAGTATCAATACTAAAGATTTCGATATTTTATCGATACGATATATTTCAGAAACAAATTTCCTGAACAAAATACACAGATTTAAAAGTTTATTTCATATTGTACCCCCATCTCTAGTCGTGAATTATGAACCATAATACACTCCAGTGTATTATGAACCATAATTCACTCTAGTAGATATATGGGTACCATATAGGTTTTGTTGGGAGGTAAAATATCGACTTATTGTCGTGGACAAAAACTTTTTTTTGATTTGTATGAAAAATTGTTATGCTTTATATTTGGAATAGGTACATTTGAAAATTTACTCATATTACTTTATTTATTTGCAGTAGCCGAGGCAGCAACGAAGAAACATTTCCACAGGACAGTGACCCTCATGAAAAGACTTGAAGCACACAAAACACAAGGGAGACAGACAGGATCACTTACTTGATATAATTATAAACATTGTCTTTTTTAATTATAATAACGATGTGAACCGTGTTTTCAAAGGTATTGACATGAGAGTGATTAACAGAGTTGCTCTATTTCAAATAATCTTTAATAAATATCTTAAGCGCCATAATTGACCAGAAAGGAGATCATTATGAGTTATTTTGAAATAGAAGATTGATGATCAGTCTTTTGTCAATATCATTGAAAAGACATGTCAGAATAGGTTTTCTTTTTCATGTTCCTTGTATATTAATTATTTTATTGCATTATTTTTAGCATAATTTTCCTCTTTAGCCCCTTTTTTAATTATCTTCTCATATTTGTTTATTATCTAATTAATAAAAGTTATTTGCTTGAAAACAATACCTCCTTCTCCTATTTTAGTGATTATTGATTTTCATTGAATGTTTGTGATTTTTTAATTTCATTAAGTATGTTATATTTGATTATTTTTGTACTCCACAATATGCATCTTGTTCTGTATTTCAATGATAAAGGTGAGAGGGTCACTGTTTCACTATTTGTTGTACTTTGCGTCGTTCCCTGATCACTGATAATAATTATAAACTTATTAATGCTTCTTACTTAAAAAAATCGTTTTACCTTACATAGTATGCGATTCAAATTAATTTTCTACATTTATTGTTCTTCCTGTTTGTCATTAAAAGATGTAAAAAACGTTTTATTGGCTGTGTACTTTTTATTTTAAATAAAATATATAAACTTGATGATTTATTGCTTTATTTTTCCCACTCCAGGCATTATATGGCCCATTTTTTGACATTTAATTTAACTTGACTATTTGATTGTTATTATTGTGATATCAATCAAAATGTTGAGTTACTTTGAATGAAATATCAAATAATGGACCATAAATGCCATTTTGCAATAAAAATAGAATCACAGTAATTTTGAATATTGCGCCTTCAGCGAAAAACTGTAAATTTACAGGAATCTTCTTTTTCCACTGTTAGCGGAGATCACAATCATGTCAAATGTGTTAAAGTTTCATTTTCCGACTCTCAAGGTGGCGCCACTAGTAAAATTAATTCGTCATATGAAGCGCCACGCGTCAGATTCCCATCTATCAGTGTTATGTTATCTATGATTACAATTGTTGTGTTCTTTTTACACTATTCTGTTCAGCTCTGTTGAGATAATTTTCAACCTGAGCGGGTGACCAAAGTGAACAGGAAATCTTAAAAAGAATGCTCCTTATGTTTTGAGGCTATGATCAACTAAACGGCAGAGCCGAGCACCAACAAGAGGTAGTGCAGTTGGGGGCAAGATGGGAAGAGATAGTTCAGCTCTGTTCAAAACGAGCGCTTAAAAAGAATACGCAAAATCATTCAAGTGAACAGAGCAGCTGATCTGCTCGAGCAAATTCTGTAAAAAGAACACACCTATAAATAACAATCGAATAGTCAAGTGAAATTAAATGAAATGTCAAAAAATGAACCATACAATGCCTGAAGTGAGAAAAATAAAGATATTATTATCAAGTTTATATATTTTATTGAATAAAAAAAGTATACAATGAATGGAACGTTTTTTTACATATTTTAATGATAAACATGGATAAAAATAAATGTTAAGAATTCAAGAACAATGCTGGGAAGTTCAAAGCTGTATGGAAGAATAACTACTTCTGTCACTCTTCATTTAATCAAACATGTTTTTTATGAAGATAGAGTTTACCGGGTGCACCTCACATTACAGTCTTTCACAATACATATTCTCGACATTGTCTCTTAAAATAAAAGTCCCACTATAAACAATAAAAACCAACTACGAATACTCAAATAAGCAAAATAGCTTTTAAAAACGAAAACTGGACAAACTCACGATACACGTCAGGCAGTTGTCAGGTTAGGATCATAGATATAGATAACACGTTAGGGTGTCAGCGGGTGTCAGCACTGATATATGTGGAAGAATCTGCAACTACCACTAACGGCGTTACACTTCTCAGTAAATTAGAAATTTTAGTACTGAGGGGGGGACTCCCTATGTAGCAGCACCCTCGCGTCTTTAGAGATCCCCTACCCTGGTCAGGATGTCGGCGCTGATATATGTGGAAGAATCTGCAACTACCACTAACGGCGTTACAGTTCTCATTAAATTAGAAATTTTAGTACCGACGGGACCCCCTATGTGGCAGCACCCTCGCGCCTTCAGAGATCCCCTACCCTGGGTTGAACTTCCATCAAAATACAAATTAGTTTATGTTTTCTCATTTCCATGACAACGCAAGGTACCTATATATCACGAATTCAACCATTTGACATTTAGTTCTTATTTACATCTATGATTCCCATTTCTTTTTGTTGTAGTAGTTATAGACCAGTATTTATAATTTCAAAGTACACCAATAAAAGAAAATGGCGTGAAGTATTCGTGGATAACTGGTCTTTAAAACACTTGCTTAATTTCGAGCACTCCGGCTTTGCCGTCGTGCTCGAAAAATCGCGCATGTTTTAAAGACCTTAAAGACACCTTAAAGACAAGGTGTTAAGATGAATCAGTGGTTTTGTGCTAAGATAGTTTTTAAAAAAGGAAAATGAAAAAATTAAATATATGTAGTCATGGTTTTTTATAAAAATGTTGTTTAAGTTGAATAAATAAACAAAAACTTCACTGTTTAATTTAATTCTCAAATATAAATATATAAAATAAAATACAAAATCTATCAGGGAACAACTACAATTCAGTTATTAAGAAGTTATCTACTAACAACTACATTCAGTTGCAATCAGTCGTTGATAGGTGACGCACACTAACAAATAATGTTATTCTGTGAAGTAGAATCCATTGTTCTTTCATAAAAATATTTGACAATTTCGATGCTTTCTATTATTATAATTACATTGGTTGAAAACATTTTCTTTGAAAACAATTAATGTTATCTTAGAAACCACTAACATTGCTTAAAAATGTAGCCACTAATTGATACAGGTATTAAAAAAGTTTTCCATTAGTCAGAGTTCTCTGCACTAGCTAATACATCCTTTAACATCATTAGCAATAGATGGCGGCATACGCTCCCCATTAATCTATAGGAATAATTGAAAAAAAAGTTGGAATACCTATTTGGACTATAATTGTGGAAAATAGGTAGGTACCTACCTATGTTTCAACTGAAACAGTAGATGTTGGAATTAAAAAAACGACTTTGGAAAAACTACTAGCTTAGAATTGATCAGTGTAAGACGTAAGACTAAATAAATGGAGTGTATAAAAAATGATGACAATACTGAAGTTGGAGGAGAGGAAGTAAATACCTAGGTACATTTGTCACTGAACACAACTTACAATAACACTTTACAGTATCTCACGCGCGTTTCAAAAATAAGTTATCTTTTTCAGGATACTGTGAACCAGGTGAACCGTTAAGTGTTGTTGTAGTGAGTGTAAACTGTGCTCAGTGTCGAGTATCGCCAACTATTCCAAAAATTCCCATCTAAGTTACATGTGGTAAGCAAAACGTGGTATCAAAAGATAATCATCACTAGAGAATAAATCCCTGATTCACGTGGACTCCGTGAACGAAAAGAAGCTGAAGCTGAACATTCAAAATCCGTTTCTGTTTTTGTTTCATGAAATTTTACTGATACGCACTGAGGACGGTAGAAGATGCCAGATTCATAAGTGGCTCTTGTATCTTGAAAAATCTCGATGTTTTTATATTTTTTGTTGAATAAAAAGACTGCACAAAACTAATGTTAAGCCTTTCTTAATATGAACAGAGTTTATAGTGCATTAGTTATAAAAAAAAATCAGATCGAGAAAAGAATATAGGTAACCTCCCTATTCGCAGCGTTAGTTTTATGGTTACAAAAAAAACAAATTCATTTTTTTCCGTCTGGTCCAAATGTCCAAGGTTGGAGTTATACACCGTCATAGCATTTATCCGCCACTGCTTGTCTGAAACAACAGAGAGAGAGAGAGAGTTGTTTTGTTGTATGTAAGTACGATAATAAGGTTCTTCACCATATCCCATATCTCGAACCGTTTACATATATACATTATTATTTATTCTTCCAGCCTTGTGTCGTCGTATAAAACAGGCTGTGACTGTAGTGCTTCTTTTCTTTGACAATGCACCCGCCGCGTCTGTACATACAATGTACTGTAGTTGTAAAGTGGGCCATATGGAATGATACGACGAACACTTCATTCACCGTTGTTGCCATTATCTAAAGTATGTAAGTATCTAACCACAGAGTTGGGTATACAAATCGAAATTTAACTGTATTTAGACATACTGAAAAATAAAATCCAGCCACACCTTTTCCAGACGTTCAAATATCTTGATTAATCTGAAAATGAAATATCATTTCGATGGGATGGTGCTTCTCCAAAGCAAGCTGTAGTATGGATAAATGCATTAAATCACAGTAAATATGTTTTCATAGGTATCCCCAATTAATACGTGTAGATTTATTTTTACTTGGATTTGTGTCATATTTTGATTTTATATCTTTGAATTCCTACATCTAAAGTTCTTTTTTTTCATTTTGATTTCGAAATAAATATCATCTCTCATAGATATACCTATCACTGTTAAGTTTATAAATCCCTCATTTTACAGTAAACAGTAACAGATCCATACTCGGTAAAATTTAGATTTTAAAACTATAGTATATTAAGTATCAAGAACAGTAAGGGTTGTTTACCAGTCGACAGCAATGTTCGCTACGCTCAGCCTCCAATTTTGCTGGAGACCGGTATTACCCTTAACGTTCGAAATGCTTATACCATTTTTTGCGCGATCGTATTGAAATATTCGAATTTCGAATAAAATAATTTAAATTTCTTCGAAATGAACGAAATGTCAAAAGTGACATTTATACTTCTCGATCAGTTTAAAATATAATTTGCATTTTGGTGAAATTGTTTTCATGCTATTTATTACTTTTTATATTGTTCTGTTCGATTCTGTTCATTAAAAAATAGCAATCTTCTTATTTTTTTTGTTTCTTTTGTGTAATGAATGAAGTTATATATTATTTAGGACCACTTAAATGTATGTAGGGCTAGGACGTAGTTTACTTACCGACGTGTTAGACTTAGAAACCAGTAAACACAACCTACTGACCTGACAAGCGATGCTGTAAATAAACAAAAAAGATCAATCGCGCAAAAAATATTATTTTACCAGCCAAATATTTCGGTTGAAAAATAATCATACTATTAGGCATAATCTTTTCGAGGAAACGAGTGCTACTGTGGGCTTTTTATCTTGATTCAATCATGTGTTAAAAGTTGGAACAAAACATATTGGAATAGAGTATACGTTTTTTCAATACACTGTCGTATTTTCCAGTCCTAATACGTGAACTGTAATATCACACCAGACAGGAATAATTAGTGGAAACTTCAAATATAATTAGTATAATAAATCCTAATGTATTTTTTTATTACTTACTCAATTTACTGGATTTATTAATAAAGGTAATTTCAAGTACCACTCTCATGAGAAAATTTGTACACAGGGCAGATTATTTCGTAATATGGAAAAACTGAGAATTGGGCCAGAATTTGATTGAATTGAATCGAACTTAGAAATATACGTAATTGTTAAAGCGATAGGATATGTTTGCCTAATTTCTTATTGATCGTTGAGGGAGCCATGACGTTTATTATTCGTTTATTTAACGTCGGTATATTTCTGCGACTGAGGCTAATCACCGACGCCGGCAGCACTCTACCCTTAACCGGAAATTTTGGCGAACCCACTAGTATTCGAACCAGTGGTAGAGTTCTTTAACGAGCCCAACATCCATGGACTCGGAAACTCCTCCGTGTCCTCCGAAAGACGGCATATCTACATTATACCTCGTGCTCAATGATATAATGCCTGCGAGCTATGATATGCTACTCCGCTGCCGGCTTTACGGGCCCTATACGACGGTCTTCCTTGGTATGGGAGCCCATTCAAGTACTAACCTCTGGTACTAACCACGTTGCTTGCATGCTTGCCTGTAATTATCGCATCAAAGGCGTTCCATTACAGTGCTGCGTCGTCGCCCAGCCATGACGTTGATGTTATCAAAAAGAAATAAAATAGGAATAAAAAGCTTAGATATTCAACGTAGGTATGGAAATTTAGACAAGAGTCAAGTTAGTAATAAAGGAAGCGCTATCACGTGACCTCAAGTGGTATCGAATCCGCCATGCATACTTTTGCTAGTTTTGCTTCATTATTGCTGTCATTGTGTAGATCGATCAAAGTATGCTTCATTTCTTCGCATAATTTTACTTATTTTTTTCAAGTTTTTTTGTGTATCCCGTTTTTCCCTTGACTGTACTTCCCATCGTTCACGACTATGGTTTTTAATCTCCACCATAATCATGGGTGCACCGTCATATTTAGGTACTCTTTTTCCCTATAATATGGAACCAATTTGACTGCCATACAAAGCAGGATTAAGTGGCCACTACTGTTTTGTCCACAACTATTTGATAATGTCTACATCTTACGTGAGCTTCTCCAAGTATAGTGAGGTACATAATTTACCACTGAGTAATAGCATTGACTATTTTTTAGTCAGTGGTAATAGGTGTGGATAATGAGACGGATAAATAGGACCCATATTGAAGGTTATTTATATACAAATGTCACAATTTAATAAATAAAACATTTTCAACGCGACCAGGATTCGAACCCTATGTCTACAATTCTTCATTTCACGCAGTAAGATCTCTTAACCACTCCGCTTCGAAGACATACTAATTCACAAGATATAATAATTATATAGAGCGAATGATGATGTCAAAACTTAGGAAGTGACGTTTTAAATCGTTTTTTTATTGGTGAACCATTTTACCTATTTAAAGAACGCCTCAGCGTGTTTAAATCGAACTTTAAAAAACGCGCGTGTTTTAAAGTTACCGTGGCAACAACATCAACATCTCGAGAAACGAAGTCCAATTCTATGGTCTAAATCATGTCTAAATAACCATTTTTTTATTATTGATTTGACAGGAGTCGTTTGTGACTTCAAAACTTTTATTCGAACAATATTTAACAATGTCAAATTTATAAGTTAAAATGGAAAGTGCCGTTGGTTTGTTTGAAATATTATTATTTAGTTTTTTCAAATCTTAGAAAATGGTATTTAAGATAATACTATTGACATTCACAGAACTCAATAAGGTTGAACTTCCATCAAAATACAAATTAGTTTATGCTTTTCTCATTTCCATGACAACGCAAGGTATACATCACGAGTTCAACCATTTGACATTTAGTTCTTATTATTTTTTCCTGAGATCCCGTTGATATAACGGGAACTGTTATTCAGTTCCCACTGCATTTTTGCGATAGCAGGAGTATGTTAATGACGTAATTTGTGACGCAATAAGTTATAAAACGGGATCTCTTTCAGTTCCCGCTCCTAGGAGTATGGTTACTGGCGGTTATAGAAATTTAATTGACAGGAGTGACATTTGAAAATTAGAAATTTGATTGAAATTTCAGTATAATATCAAAGATAATTCATTATATTATGTATAATATCCACGGAGCTAGTACCTGCAAAATAGTGTTTATTTACATTCTAAAAAACTGATAAAACACCGTTTCATATTTGCTTAATCAATCCATGTGATGTGATGACATAACTAGTACCAAAAAAATAGTCAATTATAGTTAAAACTGAAAATTTCGAACAATAAGAACAATGAAACCATAAGAAACTTTGTAACTCGTCACTTTTTATTGAGGTTATGTTTATTTATTATTGTTGTGAAGTTAATTCTATCCGGTTAACCGGTTGATTTTGGCGAGAGATCATGAACGATAACAACCTTTCAAATTTCTTTGGTGGGGGTATAAACGCTCTGTAACCGACTTCACATCAACGGTATCTCACGAAAAAATACTTTAGGATTTCCATTTCTTGTTGTTGTAGTAGTTATAGACCAGTACCTATTTATAATTTCAAAGTGCACCAATAAAAAAAATAGCGTAAAGTATTCGTGGATAACTGGTCTTTGAAACACTTGCTCTATTTCGAGCACTCCGGCTTCGTCGTCGTGCTCGGAAAATCGCGCGTGTTTTGAAGATCTTAATATCCACTTATACTTCAATATAGTATTATAGCTTATTGCACCAATTTTAATTATTATACCGAATTTAAATTGGTAGAAAATATAATAGGAAAGTGAATCAGACACTGTCATCAATTGAATTTACTGTTTGCATCCTTACTTTATGGAATCTACTCATATTATTTTTATAAATTATGAAACTTACTGCTTCTAATTAATTCCACTATTCGATGAATAAATCATGTAAATTATAATTCACATAATTAGCTAGTTATATAATAGTTATTTACGTAACTAGTTATGAAAAGGGCGATATTGTTCAACAAGCGTATTATTTGCCAAGACGAGCACTACCGAGTTTTGCAAATTACGCGAGTTGAACAATGTCGCTCTCTTCATAACGTGTTTACGTACAACGTTTTATCTAATTCCGCGCTTTTATAATTTTTAATAAAATCTTCAATTAGAATAATGGTAATATTAAAGTGGATTCAAATGGTGTTAGAAGTATTGTTACTATGAAGTATTCATCCAGAAAATTGACTTACGTTAAATTACTGTGTCCTTAATAATGTTGTTTTCAATGTTTGAAAATCTTAAAATATTATTGAATTAAAATAATGGGGTAATTGTCAGTTTAAATAATAAAATAATTGTCAGTTTTGACTGATTAATAAATTATTCTTTGAAACTCAAACAGTTACGTAAAGTTTTTACATACCTACTTTTCATAACTGTTATATGAAGGTTATGAAAAACGTGACGTTACCTAACGTCAAGGAGTGACTGAAAGTGTCACATTTGATAGCGGAATTAGATAAATTATAATTTACATAATGTATTTATTAAATAGTGGAACAATTAGTTTCATTTATAACATTAACTGAAATGAATATTACCCCGCCAAAAATGAGAGAAGCAGAATAAAGTCCTTAAATTTCTGGCCCACAGAAGTCGAAAAAAGTATATATAAAAGCCTACAATCCCTTCCTAAATTGAAGAAAAGGGGGGAAATAAATTGATTTATAAACAGGTAATTGTGGTCGACAAAATACATATAATATTATACTCACACTTGTGTGGGTGTGTGAGTTTGTTTATGTACCTCACTTGTGGTCGACAAAATACATATAATATTATACTCACACTTGTGTGGGTGTGTGAGTTTGTTTATGTACCTCACTTCAAATGGTTGAATTCGTGACGTATATGATGTACACCTTGCGTTGTCATGGAAATGAGAAAAACATAAACTAATTTGTATTTTGATGGAAGTTCAACCTTATTGAGTTCTGTGAATGTCTATAGTATTAATTTAAATACCATTTCCTAAGATTTGAAAAATGGAAATATTAATATTTCAAACAATACCAACGGCACTTTCCATTTTAATTTATAAATTTGACATTGTTAAATATCGTTCGAATAAAAGTTTTGACGTTACAAACTACTCCTGTCAGATCAATGATGAAAAAATTGTCATTTAGACATGATTTAGTTTAGACCATAGATTTAGACTTCGTTTCTCGAGTTGTTGATGTTGCCACGGTAACTTTAAAACACGCGCGTGCCTAAAAAGTTCGATTTAAACACGCTGAGGCGTGCTTTAAATAGGTAAAATGGTTCACCCATAAAAATTTTTTTTTATGAAAATTACTATTAAAAAAACATAAAAAAAATCCTACAGGGAATCGAATTCTGGTCTAGCGCGTGAGAGGCTGGGATACTTACCACTGGACTACCAAGTATTATACCCTCGATTATACCTTACTTTTGTAAATAAATATTCTTGATCGGGTGTATACTTTTTTTTAATGACAGTTGATAGAAACACTGTTTAAAATCAATACGGCTTTTATTTGTCCTCTATGGGATATAAAGACGTTTGAAGCGATTTTTAATGTTTACAACTTGTGACCTACATAATTACTTAGAATTGCTAAATTGCAACTATTACGAATGGTTAATTGCAACGTCTAACCTAGACGGCTAATTTACATTTGCATTGTTGATAATAAAAACTAAGAATATTAAGTAACCACTAACCCATTAAATTTGTTTACTTTTTTTATCGATTCAATTCCCAATATTTATCATATCCTTAAATACGCCACTACTCTACCAAAAATTCGTGTACAATCAACGAAAATTACTACAAAAAAAAAATTATATCAATGTATAGTTTGTTTAACCATCCTTTGCCGCTACGTCATAATCGGTGACGTATTCTGCTGTTTTACGTTTGTCTTATATTAGTTGAATGATATTTTACACTTGACCTGGAAATTATAATCAATGGCATATTTTAAGAATTGTTTACAAAATATGACAACTGAACTGTCAAAAGTAACAAATAAAATTTACGTCGACATTAGTTAAGAAATACGTTAATGACGTCATAATTCCGTCTCATCCATTCCATGAATGAGATATGAAGCTGGACAATGTATGACGTAACGGCAAAGGATGGTTAAACAAAGTCTACTTATTGAGTAGCCACCCAATCGCCAGATTTTCCACCACTCCATTTTATCTCCAATGAATACTACACTAATTTAGGAACACAAGAAAAATATTTCACTCAGCAACGACTTCTCCAAAAATGTGTGATTAAACGAACACACTAGAAACGGTTGTAATAATAATAGATAGCACCTTAATAAGTACAAAGTTTGGACCAAATATAATATAGTATATTAAAGTATAAGTGGATATTAAAACACGCGCGATTTTTCGAGCTCTCAAAATAGAGCAAGTGTTTTAAAGACCAGTTATCCACGAATACTTCACGCTATTTTTTTTTATTGGTGCACTTTGAAATTATAAATACTGTTTTATAACTACTACAACAACAAGAAATGGAAATCATAGATGGAAATAAGAACTAAATGTCAAATGGTTGAATTCGTGATGTATATGATGTATACCTTGCGTTGTCATGGAAATGAGAAAAGCATAAACTAATTTGTCTCGTAATTTGTATTTTGATGGAAGTTCAACCTTATTGAGTTCTATGAATGTCAATAGTATTAATTTAAATACCATTTCCTAAGATTTAAAAAATCGAAATATTAATATTTCAAACAATACCAACGGCACTTTCCATTTTAATTTATAAATTTGACATTGTTAAATATTGTTCGAATAAAAGTTTTGACGTTACAAACTACTCCTGTCAGATCAATAATAAAAAAATTGTCATTAAGACATGATTTAGACCATAGATTTAGACTTCGTTTCTCGAGTTGTTGATGTTGCCTCGGTAATTCTAAAACACGCGCGTGTTTTAAAGTTCGATTTAAACACGCTGAGGCGTGCTTTAAATAGGTGAAATGGTTCACCAATAAAAAAAATAATAATTTATATTTTTCTTTGCATATTATGATAGGATAAAATTGAAAAATTCTAAAGTATAAGAGTGTTTTTCATGGCTTAATATTTAGTTGGAAACGCCAACGCTCTCGACTGAGTATGCATGGATTATGTATTGGTTTAGTCTGAGTTTCTAAATCAAAATAAACAATCCAAAATTGAATTCATTTCAACGGAAATATTTTGACTAGAAGTCAGGGTTTATTAAAAGGCCGTGAAGTGCATTCTTTCACTAATAATAAGTACGCCTACTTTTGATTACCGTTTATATTCTTACATTATAATTAACGTTAGTTAAACTTCGGATACTTTGAGAGTGATTTTGCTTCAATATTTCTCTACAAGATTGGAATTTAAATTTTTCTTGAGAAGCAATAACAAAATGAGGTGTAAACGTACAAAAATAGATCTCCAAGTTTATTGCAACAATTAGGATAGAATAAAATTTGAAATACCTATAATAATAACATGTTGGATAAAAATATTATCCAATTGGAAGTAGTAAGATACACCATCTTAAACACTTCAAAGAATTTATTGCCGTTTGAGAAAAAGTTAATTTTTCAAAAAATTACGAAATAGCCAATCGTAGCCAATTAACAAAATGTTTAAACATTTTTCGATTTGTGGGGCCCTTACTAGGTATAGACATACTTTAAAAGATCACGTAATAAAAGCTTGGTAGAATATGGTAAATCAGTAATTTTTTAATAATCTATATTCGAGTCTATATTACTCATGTAATAAAAAATATTCAGTGAACACGTTGGTATCTTTGCATTGCATGATATGATAAAAAGGGTCCTGGGAACTATAATATGGGACCAAGCGTTTTGACTAATTTTGCAAAAAATCAATGTTACTCGAAAAATTTGCAACAAACCCAAGTTTCCCATGCGAATTATTTGGTCCGATATTTTACATAAAACACAGTTCAAATCGAAGTTTAAATATGTCGCACTTTATAGGAAACTATTCAAATTGATATATTTTTTCTCTCGTTTATTTTATCTCTAACATTGCAAATATCGTATTTATAAAGTATATTATATATTTAATAAATAAGCGGCATTCAAAAATATATTTGTCAAATGTCAGACAACTGTAAAGTAGAGGTGTGATTATTCAGTACATTATTAAGAACTAAACTGATTGAAAGTTTCGATTTTTTTCGTTTAAAACAGAAAGTTCGGCTCCTCACATTCTTCACTGCTTATAACAGAGAAATAAAAAAATGCAGTTTAAAATTCATTAGCCTGTATACTGTTTTGCAACTCATGAAAGAAGTAGATAATATATTTGCGAATATATTTGTCAGTTGTGGCAAAGCCACATATCCACATTGAATTTTTTCTATTGTAGAGATAAAATGTGATATTTAAATTAGTATTTACAATGTATTCACGTTGGTCTTCCATAATTATCTATAAATTAAAATATTAAAAGCAACAGAACGAAAATTGAGTACACCTTTAATTTATTATACAAATTCATAACTACAAATATTTTTAGAAAATATCATTTTGTATATTTTAGTACATCTACTGTTTTTATACGAAATAGTTCTCACTGAAATAGTTCATTGAATTTTTCTCTGGAAACCATGGATACTATCAAAGATGCATCTTAATATTCAATTCAGTATATAGTTGAATGAATACAAGTGTAGAATTACAAATAATATTTGTCAATTAAATATATGACTGGAAAAGGACTGGTATCACCCATTTCTTAACATATTTGCTAGCGATTATAGAAAACCTACTAATACAGATGATATTGTTTAATTCAATAACTCACAGTTTGCTGTTTGGAAGTACGGACATGTAATGTACTGATCGAAATATAAAATAATACAAATTATTTGGCACCCAGTGTATGGTGTATGTATATGACTTATAGTTATTGGATCTTGTAGCGTTTCTTATTTTCATTTTTTCACGTTTTCCATGAAAATTAATTAAAACGGAGCTACCACTCTGTATTTACTGATTTCAACAATTTCTCTAACAACATCAAAATTAGGCGAGGTTATTTACCTTTTTTTATTTAAAAATGAGGTCAAGTAAAAGGGATAATACTACTAATAATGTTTTTTTTTCTCTTATTCTTTTGGGAATTAAACCACCAAAATGTTTTTTATTTTATTATATTATTACTAGTTAATCTTGACAACGGTAGCTGGAACGCTACCGAAACGTCGAAATAAAAAAAAACATTATTGTGGTTTGATTCCCAAAAGAATAAGAGAAAAAAGAATAAGTAATGCCACAAGGAACTTACAGAAGATACTAATAATGTAATAGATTCTTACAAATTGATGACAGGATATCCTTGTATTTTAATTTAATTATTTTTATAATAATAATTAATATTTCTCTTATTATGTGTTTGTTACTTGCGCCATCTTTGATCCAATAGCGTAAGCTAGAGTTTTCAGATTTTAAATGAATTTAACTTTATTTTGTATTTGTAAAACCGTTTTAAAAAATACCACCCTAATCTACCGTCATAAATTTTGAAATTAACAATTAACTAGCTTTATTTTCCCATTCGAATGTAATTTCATAAAGCTGATTCACGAGTAGCTATACTGGTAGACTAGTGTAACTACTCACATGATTTTTATGGAAATGTGGTAGACAAGGATTACAGGATGAGGCGAATTCATGGAAAATATTTTGTTATAAGAAAATAGTTTAAATGAAACTTCCTGTATATTATCAAGTTTTCGGATTGTACGATAAAATCAAAATACCCTTGTGTACAGGGTGAGTCATAACTATTGGGACACAGGGCAGATTGTTTGGACCAAAATATGCCGATAGGACTTTTTAGTAGTTTTTGAACAGTTCAAAGTATCAGATGGGGATTTCAAATATTATTTAACTTATTGAGAATGTTCTTTGTTCTGTCAGATAAGTGTTGCTGGTAAATGACATTTCTTGACAGTCAACATGTTTTTAACTATCATATACTTTTTCGATGGAAATGCCTCGTCTCAATCATTTAACGAATGAGAGATATGATTTAGGTATACCCACAAGAACTACAAGGGACATTATGCTCTGCCTCCAAATTTAAATGGAGATTCTTATTACTTTTTTTGCAAAGTACTTTTTGTGATATTTTGAATAATCTGTCACTAGTGGTAAGAGAGAAAATGTGGTTTATGCATGATGAAGCACCCATTTCCCGTTAGTGGTTAGAAATCATCTAAGTGACATACTTCCTCAACGATGGATTGGCAGAGGAAGTGATTTTGAATCAGCACCAAGAAGTCCTGAGTATAACCCGCATGAATTTTATGTTTGGGCCATTGAAATTAACTTAACAGACGAACTCTCGAGATAAATACAAAATGCAGCTAACTTTATAAGGGGACAGAATAATACTTTCTTGAAGTCCGAAAGTACTTTATTATAAGAATTAGAAAAGATATGGAGGAAGGAGGCCACGAAAAACATTTAAACTGAGTTTGCTCTTTTTATGTTACATTGTTTTTAAGTAAACTTCGTCCTCGAAATAAAACCCTTACGTTCTTTTATTGGTAGTTACTTGAAATCCCCTTCCGATACCCTGAACTATTTTTCTAAGTTTTTCTCGAAAACTAATGAAAATATTGTGCTTAACCCTTGAGTGGTCGGGTTGGGTCTGTGGGACCAGCAGCCATTTCGTTCTCGTACACCACTCTTGTTTTATATCGGAGCGCGTCGCAATTGTCAGTACCTTTTCGTCCGAAGGTCGAGTATTAGTGAACCAAGGCGTGTGCGTTAGTGTCCAATAGTTCGCTAGTTATTTGCATGTTTGGTATGTCAGACCCCACCCGACCATTTAAGTAACTTTTGTAGCTTCGACAAGTGAATTTGTTTTTCTGTTTTTTTATAATATAATTCACATGAAGTAAGTATTTTTATTCACAAAAGCTATATATTCATAATATATGTAGATTATTGAAGAATGCATTGAAAATTGAAGTGAGGATTAGGGTTTTTTCTACTAAATGTAAGAAAAGTGCATTTTTGTTAACCTATTTTTCGTATTTTATTAAGAAACGTTTTTTATTTTATTGTTGGATTCAAAATAGCTAAGATGTATTAAAAATGAAATAAAAAAAGATATTTTGCGTATAAAATAGTTTTATTTTATTATTTTATAATATATTCTGCAAAATAAAAACTGGGTCTCACAGACCCCACCCGACTCTTCAAGTGATTTGCAAGCACCCGATTTCTCAAGGGTTAAACGGGAATACAAATATTATGAACAAAAGATGTTTATATAATATTTTCGAATCAAAATTACTGAAAAGTTTCGTAAGAAAAAGTTACCAGTCGATTTCATCTTCAGCAATCCTTAACAAGGCAAAAAGACAAAATGCAAAATAGTACATAAAATATTATTCCATGTACTTATAAAAATTTGTCACTGTGCCAATTTTGATAGCAATTGATAAATATACATTGAAATTAGTAGCAAAAAAACAAAAAACAATCAACTTTTATTCCCTTTATCTTTTTCACAGCAATATTTTATTATGGTATATTTGGTCCTATCGCCATATTTTAATCCAAACAATCTGCTCTTAGACTATGTCCCAATAGTTATGACTCACCCTGTATAATACACCATACCTTAAATGTATGATTTTCGAGATGTTATTTATGTTATTAATAAAACATCTTCTTTTCTCGTTAATTAGTAGGAAGTTCAAAGTAATTGCTGACATGTCGAAAACTGCTTTATTGTATGCAGGGTTCGTGAAAAAGTGACTTTCGAGTACTGCCCAGCTCTGGTTATCAGTGCCAGATCTTTTTTGTCTTGGTTTTTTCTTATAATCCGTTATAATAACGTTTATTGACCACCCGGTGTTTTCTGAATCGTTTTCTTATGTAACGCAGTGTAATGTTTCATTTCTCTGGAATCCGCAGTCAAGATTATTAATGTTTTCATAGGTTCCGTACCCAGGGTGTAAAAAACGGACCCCATTACTAAGACTTCGCTGCCTGTTTGAGACATCTCATGAACCGTTATAGTTGGAAAATTGAAATTTTCACAGATGAAGTATTTCTGTTGCCGCTATAACAACAAATACTGAAAACAGAATAAAATAATTATTAGTTAAAATTAAATGAGTTCTTCTTATTGGCTATTGTGTCAATTATCCGCGCAAATTTCAAATAATTGAATTAAAATGGCAGCCATAATAATATCTTAATGAAGCTGACAACGGTAAACAAAAATTGATAAGTTGAAATATGTATTTACCTTGGTCATTAAATATTTTTGGTCTGGTGCTCGACATTTCTGTTAAAAACTGACGCAAAAGATTTAAACTGTCATAAAACACTGACAAACTGTCAAACATTCTATACAAAATATTGGGTCTGCCTACTTGGGTATTTGAAAATCTAGATTTCTATTGGCCAATTTTGAAGTTTCATAATGAAAACCAGTGTTATAATGAGTCTCATTATGAAACTGAAAATTGGCTTTTAATTAACAACTTATAGTACCTATAGGAGTAGAAAATAGTACATGTATCTGTCTTGTGATTGTGTTTTCTTGTGAGATCCAATGGTGCTACACGATTTCAAGGAAGGTTAGTAACCTGTTCGCTATCCTTTGATTTCACCCTTCATATTATTTATTATTAATTACTTCAGCAATTTTTTCATTAAATATCTGTATGATTAAAATTAAATAAGCTTTCGTTACTGTACATTAAAACACGTACTTTTTGCCCCAGAAGTTTTCATTTTATACTCAAATTATCAAAATTGGTGAGCATGAAACATACCCAGTGGATTGAACTGTATTGATTTCTAGAATAAGACATGTTACAAAAAATGAATAATTGCTATAAACCATTTCAGATCTGGGTTGTTGTTGTTGTTACCTTGAAAATTGTTTATGTACTCCTAATGAAATGCAATTAGCGAGGCAATTAGTGTTTATTAATTTTATAATTTGAAGCATTAAACTTATTTAACAAGAATTGCGTTAAAAATAATTCTCTAATGCCATCTCCTCGATCTATCTCATAAATTGTGTTTCCCATATTTTATAACTTTTTAATCGTAGAAGAAAACATTCAAGTCTGTCTTCCGCCTGACGATAATGTCCTCGTTAAACTAAACTAGACGTGACTGTTACCCATGATCATTTTAATGAAATGCAATTCGATACATTTCCGAATTGAGATAATCGTAGGAAGAGTTAATTGTGAATTAAGGCCTGAATTCATGAATATTATTATGTCTGCCTCTTTCTGCTACCAATTATTGTTTAGTGTTGAGCTAGTTTTCAAGCAGGACGGCTCTAGCGGAAAACATGGTAATTTATTGTTATTATTATTATTTGCGGATAAAGGTACAATTATTGCTTTTTTGATAAGTTGGCCTTCCTATGAGCCCACATTTGCTTCTTTCTTTCTGAATAATCAAAATAAAACTGGTTTTTAAACTTATGACAAAACAACAAAATAGTATATCAAAGTATAAGTGGATATTAAGGTCTTTAAAACACGCGCGATTTTACGAGCACGACGGCGAAGCCGGAGTACTCGAAATAGAGCACGGATACTTTACGCCATTTTTTTTCATTGGTATTTCATTTCATTTTCATTAATACTGGTATCTATTACTACTACAACAACAAGAAATGGAAATGAGAACTAATAATGTAAAATGGTCGACATGCGTTGTCATGGAAATGAGAAAAACATAAATTAATTTGCATTTGGATGGAAGTTCAACCTCATTGGGTTCTGAGAATGTTAATAGTATCAATTCAAATATCTACCATTTCCTCCGATTTGAAAAATCGAAAAATTAATACCTCAAACAATAATAACTGTACTTTCCATTTTCATTTATAAAATTGAAATTTTTTAAATATTGTTCGAATGAAGGTTTTGACGTTACAAAGTACTCCTGTCAGATCAGTAATAAAAAAATTGTCAGTTAGACTTCGTTTCTCGAGTTGTTGATGTTGCCATGGTAACTTTAAAAAACGCGCGTTTTTTAAAGTTCGATTTAGACACGCTAAGGCGTGCTTTAAATAGGTAAAATGGTTCACTAATAAAAAAATATTTATATTCACAACGTAAGTACAATTATAATAGTATAAAGGCGCGTCCACACTACGCCAGGATTTGCCGTTTGCAAAGCCAGCGGCCGTATAAACGTCCGCATACGAGTTGGCATTCATTTAGTTCACTCTCACTATGTTCACAGAACAGGACGATCTCGGTATACAATATGTCCCCCTCAGTTGGAATCATATGGAAAATTTTTGTTATTTTCAATTTTAGGAAGAAAAGTTATTCTTCATAAAAAGTTCTGCATTATCTAAAACTTGGAATACAGTCATCAAATATCAAATTTTCCAGTCTCATACGATGTTTGTTAAAGAATATTAGTTTCACTCAACTAATATTTTTTGACAAACCTCGTATACGACTAAAAAATTGGAAATACGCAGACCGGTGAAACCTTTAACGTTCGAGGTGCTTATACCATTTTTTGCGCGATCGTATTGAAATACATTTCAAATAAAATAATTTAAATTGTGACATTTATACTTCTCGATCAGTTTAAAATATATTTATATTGTTCTGTTCGGTTCTGTTTATCAAAAAAATATAAATCTCCTTATTTTTTTTGTTCCATTTGTATGATGAACGAAGTAAATATATTATTTAGGACCACTTAAATGTATGTAGGGCTAAGACGTCAGTAAGTAATTTTCTTACCGACGTCTGAACGGTAAATAAATCACTTACCGACATGTAGGACTTAGAAACCTAAATACAACCTATCGTCCTGACAACCGATGCTGTAAATAAACAAAAAAGATCGATCGCGCAAAAAAGATGTTAAGTAAATAGTGATTGTTTTCATTCTTAGAACACAACCTCAATCCCCTTGAAGAGCGGTCGTGGTCCAAATGATCGGTGTACTTAAAACAGGTACCTGGCCCGTGGTCAAACTGTCCGACTCCCGACAATCTGAATTTCACCTGAAGCCGGGTCCCCATTCTCCGATCTCATTGGCTTCCTTCGAAGGCTGGCTTTTTGGCACATGCCAACGGTCGCATCTACATCGAATCGGCTTTGCCAATTGGCCATACCAATTCGCAAACAGCGGCATAGTTTGCATGCGCCTTAATATAGTGAACTCACTTCATGTATTCATTTATTTAAAGTAATGCCACAAAAACATCAATTTGTCAATTGTTTTGTCGTCTGATTTAGATCTAATTTTCGAACAAATTAATTTATCTGTGTGAAAATATCTTGCCTATTTGACGCTTATCGGCGGAATAGTTTTTACGTATAGACTCGGGCTAATTGGAGATTTATCCCAAGATTGGCATCTTCATTCAACAGATTTGTTTCTTCAGAAATAATAGTTTGAAGCCTTCAGCATTTTTTCAGAAAGAATAATTATTAATTATAATATATATATATATATGTATATAATATATATTATAGTGATGTTTCAATAAGAAACCCACATAGCAGTTAGAATTGGGCAGGCAGGATAGCGCATTCCTGCGCATTTCAATCGAGCTTCTGATTGGCTGAAAGTTAGTGGGCTACCTATGTACTTTAGGAACCTTGATTCATGTTTGCTTATAATAACGCCAGCAAATGTGCATTTATGGTTTTTATAAACGGTTGTACCATTGTTGAACTTTGATTCATTTGCAATAAGTCGTTTGGTAAGTATTTTAAATTTCTTTTCTTCAGAGCCCTATAGTTCCTAATCGAAGAAAATAATGCACAAATTATAAATTACGTGATTTTTAGTTCCCCTATCATCTCCCATTTAATTTAAATATATTTTCATAACACTGTATGATTGTATAAGTTACAAACTGCAGCTCCATTATTTGAGGATATTTTTTTCACTTTACGTTAATAAACAAATATAGTTTTTAAATCGGTGCCGATGAGACTTTCCAAAAGCGTCAATGACTTTAGTTTTTGCTCATAAATAATGTAACCTGGAATGTGCATCATTATATTTTCCAAAATCCTGTTATTACCTATTCTCATTTCTTAATTAAAGTGTCTGCACTAGTAGAATATTTTATGTTGATGTGAAACGAATAATTCAGCCAGTCTGCAACCCTGATATAAATCCAATCAAGCGACTTTATACAGGCACTCGTTGACGAGGACTCGATTTGCACTTAGGCAAGAATTCATGCAATTTCTCTTGAAATTGCTACAAATCTTATTAGCTCCATTCCACGTCAATTGAAATGCATGATTTTGTTCTCATATAAAACACTCTTTAAATGAAAAAGATTCTCTGAACCATTGAACAAAAGATATACTTATGTTGTTATGTTGTGTGTGCGCTACAGGACCATACAAAGATGCCGGGCAAACATCTACCAATTCTTACACTCACACTCCCATATATTTACTATTTAAATTATGAATGAAAATTTCAATTGTTCAACCATCGCGAAGTATCTAGTTGGCTGGTCTGTATTTGTTTCTAGTCCACCGTATTTTGTCAAAATAAAAGTGTCGGTCTGGTATATTATGTTCAATGGGAACTTTTGTATATTTAATTCAATGATTTGATGTACCTATATATTAAGGGCTTAATTTTTTATTGTCTACAACAAAAATTTTTGGGAAATGAATATATTTCTCGTTTATTTCACCTTAAGATATATTTTCAAAATTTTATATAACTCAGGTGCTTGCCAAAAAGTTGAGTTAATTAAAATTGTAAACATAAAACACAATTAAACTGTCTAGCCGTTTTAAATAAACATTGGTGATTGTCGGGTTGTATTACTTGAGATATTTTGACTACCAACACAATACAACGGTATAAAAATAGAAATCACATTAACCGTAATTAACCAAAAACTCACATTAATGTATAAAGTACGCAAGAAACCCCGTTTTAAAATAATATCTTGATCTTGACAAAAATACATTTGTACGGACATCAAAAATATAAGAAACTATGTGAGTATAGTGAGTTATGACGGAATCTTCACACATAGTATACCTCAAACTGGAAATTAAGCCTTTTTATGTTTTTATTTCAACGTTTCTTTATCATGTATTATAGGTTTGTTCGTAGAACAGTCAGAAACTATCAGAAACCGTCAGATGCATGCGCATTAAAAAAAAGCGTTCGTAGAAACAATTTGGCAGTTGGTGATTTGAAAATGCTTTGTTCGAAGAAAGAAATTTGCGGTTCTGGATAAGTAACTTTCCGCACGCATGCGGATAATCAGTCAAATGTATAATTTTCATTTAGATTGACCTCTGTCAAGCTGTCAAATATATAGTTTTTAATTAGATTTACCTATGTAATATCTAAATTTGAAGCGATCTATTTGGAAAGTGAAATTTTTTTCATTTTCTTGATTGAAATAAATATAGGGCGCGGTCGAGGATCGAACTCGCGTACCCTTCGTCAGAAGTCCGATGTTGTACCAAACTATCATAATAGTCGGAAATTGTTATCGTCTTGAAAGGTATTTATCATATACACTGTGTCCTCATAAGTTCGCACCATATGGGAAACTTTTTTTGAGAAAAACTGATTCTTCACAAAATGTTCTGCATATTCTAAAACCTTAAATAAAAGCAGATATCAATTTTTTTCAGTATTTTACGAGGTTTGTCAAAAAATATCAATTTTAATTTTACTCAAGAGTAAAGTACCTTTATTTGACAATATCTAAAAATGTTATTAAAAAAAGTTGATCATCAATGGAAACTCCGTCCAAATATGCAATTAATTCGGAAAAATAGGTTTTCTGCTTGTTTAATATTGTTTATTTTCTTAATAACGCTACTATATTTGCTTAAAATTCTAAAGCGTTCTGACAGTTACTGTCAAACATTCATTAGTTTGTCAACGCATTGTAGATTACACGTAACTACAGTAAAATTTGCATTGTTATTGTATCTAGAAATACCTTTAAAAAAATACATATTTTCAATATAAATGGATATAATTGTATATTTGAACGTAGTTTTCAATTCTGATCAACTTTTATTGCCAACATTTTTCGATATTGTCAAATTTAAAGGTACTTTACTCTTTAGTAGCTCATGTTTTTTTAGAAACCTCGTATAATACTAAAAAAATTGATATCCCATAATTGTATTTTAGATTTTATTTCAGAACTTTTTATGGAGAATAAGTGTTTTTCCTAAAATTGATAATAAAAAAGTTTCCCATCTGGTGCGAATATAGTGGATACAGTGAATGAAATGCAGCGAAAATAATTTCACTTTCAATTTCCATGATTATCCAACCAATTGATAATTATAATAACCTACCTATAACTGCTTGAATTTTTGTTACTAATGATAGTTATTGTTACTTTTTCTCCGATCGTGGGAAAAGTGACACTATTTTGACCTGTTTTCTATGCGCAAAGCTCAACATTCCAGAATAGTGGGCAGTTGCTAAGCAATTAGAAATAATAGTGCGGTAATATTCTTTTCCGTTGACCGTGTATTAACATATGCTATCAACGTTCTTAAAATTGAACAAAATAATACATTAATGACCCCCATTAATGCATGATTTACCTACATTAAACAACGACTTTCTGCAGGCAACCCAACGCACATCTTATACATTTTATTTATATTGACAGTTATCGGTGGTGTAGGCCACCAAACATACAATAACGTCTTCAAAAATGGATCCTAGTATAGAATACTTCTAGTTTTTGACTTACAGATCGTTTTTATTTCATTATTCTACAAAATTATAATAATATTATTAGTGAAAGATGCAAAATATAATGTAAGAAAAACGAAAACAGTGTCATTTGAACTGGCGACCTTCTCTGTGACATTTCAATGTCACTATTTATTCTTGGCAGTACTTACCCCTGTGAAACAAATAAATATTTTTAGTTTTTAATATTGAGAAAAACGAATACAACTGATACAGTCGACGGAAAAGCTTTGTAACTAACACGAGTATTGAAAGGGCAATTAACAATTTCGAACATTAAATTATCTCGATTGTTAATGGCCCTCATTAATACACTTGTTGGTTAAATAACTATTTTCTACACCCACATGTATATTATCCATTCCCTACATAGTTTACAGAATGGAAATGTAGGCCATATACATACATCCTAGAACGTATATAAAATCCACCAATCAGCAGTCGCGTTTTGTACCTGTCACTCATCTTTTTTTCAATTTGAAATAAACGTCAAAATAACTTGTCAAAAAAGTCTCTTCTAGAAGCACTGGATCAAGAATATTCATTTACAAAAATTAACTTAAATAAAATAATCCGTACAAATTAATAACAACTACTGAAAACAGAATAAAATGGATATTTAAGGAAACTCCTGACAGACGTCAGTTTTTATGGAATTATGTAATACGTTTTTTCTACGCCCATGTCTGTAAACGTCAAAAATCGCACTGTCAACATTCCTTGTGAATGACATTTACCCTCAACCCCCCTGTAATCAGTCAATAACACACAGCCGGTATCAGTGTAATGACGTCTATTACGCACTGTAAAAAAAACGCACAGCTGTAAAGTAAATCGCACGGCTTCCCTAGTAACATCTTAGCAACTGTCAATAGACTTTGCCATTTTATTCAAAATTTACTCTTTGAAATCATTCGATATGGCCACGTTTAACTATGAAAAGACCAAAGGTATATGTATTGATTATAATTGAAAAATGGACTTTCGATTATCAACAATATATTAATAATGATTAAACGACAGTTCTTTAATGTGCTTCTTTCATTGGTAAGTTATAGAGATGGAGTTTACCAAGCACCTTTAATTATGTAACTGTTATTTCTTATGCTTCTTATGAAAAATACAAGTACGAGTAGGTCGTAGGTAAAGTATAGTACGTTACTCGTGTTGTGAAGCATTTTACGCACTCACGTAATTACGCACTCGCCGCTACCCGGCATCGTGCATAACTTTTCCATTCGTGCGTAAAATGCTTCTTACCACACACGTTACGTAATATACTATTAACAATAACATGCACGTAATGAGATCTCATAACATACATGTGCGTTTTGAGAAGAAAACTTAAAATTCTTAGTTTAATTAAATTACAATCAAATTTTTATTCACGTACCACTTTATTTGGTTTATTTACATACTTTTAATCAATGAAAAAACATAAAAGCATTTAGCATTAGAGAAATACATTTTGGATTAAAAGAGGATGCTCCTAAATGTCGGCAACATATTATGCAATTTCTAAAAAAATAATACGCATTTTCTTGATATGGAAATAAGCGTCATTTCATTTATGCTGTTAATTTTTGTGAAAAAATATAGTATCCGAACATTTTGTCAACTTTACCTACGAATATGTCTGTTAGTAGTAAATAAGATGGAATTATGAGCACTCAGAAGAAAATAGATGGGCGTAGAAAAAGTATAGTACGTTACACGAGTTGTAATCCCATTACGCACTCATGAAATTTATGCATCCGCCGCTGCGCGGCTCCGTGCACAAACTTTTCCATTTCGTGCGTAATGGGTTACTTACAACTCTTGTTACGTAATATATTATTACGTTGTAGATATATTGTGTTTGGCATGTTCCTCGGTGGTCGAGTAGTAAACATGCCAGACTCACGCGGTAGACCAGTGGAAGTTTTTTTAAATTTTAATTTTATTTCTAAATAATTATTCTGCTCGGTATTAATAACGACTATAGGTCTGTTCCAACCGCAGTCAGAAACTGTAAGAAACGATCAGAGAATAGTCGACCATCGCAATCAGTGATAGGAATTAGGCGAACGTAAACTCGTTGTTTGCCGTGACCAGTTATTCTCTGATCGTTTCTTACAGTTTCTGACAGCGGTTGGAACAGACCTAATAGGTAGAAATATTTAGTAGAATCACCGAGTATATCTATTCGGTGGGAGAATAATCATTATTATAGATAATGGTACGGTACCCTTCATGCACGAGTCCAACTCGCAACATCTACTTATAACAGCATCGCAGATGTAAAAAATGAAACCGTAACATATATATGTATATTATACAAATTGTACATTTAAGAACTGTACATTTATCACAAAAAATCAGTGAAAATATAATATTGAATTTGTAAAATTATGCAGAAAATTGTTGAAAGATTTCATTTGAAGTTATATTATAGTTTAATGAAATTTTTTTTTCTAGATTTTTTATTGAGGGTGTCGTAGAAAAAATATACTGTTCAACTCGTGTGGATTGTCCATATCCACACTAGTTGCACAAACTACTATACCGCACTGCTGAAGCGTGCGGTAATGTTACAAATGGATTAATACAATAAAATGAAACAAAGTATAGTTTTAATTTTTATATTGATACAGTTGTTATAAAAGAAATAAAAGAAACATTAATTTATAACGATATTCTTGAACACAAATTAATTGTTGCTAATATTTACATTTATTGTACAGATTGTACAATTAATATTAATATTGTTATTTTTCAATTAATTTTTTAAAAGTAAATCAACGATCGAAGAAAAAATAGTATGTATAATTCGTGGGAAAAGCATATTCCCAAACTCCTGTGTTAAAGTCATTTGGGAATATTATGCTTTTCCAACTAATTATACAATTTAATATTTTGGAATCAAAAGACCTATCAGAAAATATACACATTTTGAACATTTTTTCGTCCAGAAAATAACGTTTTGCCGATCAAGACCGGAAAATGAACGTGAGGGACCGGCAATAGTGTGGGCAATAGTAATTTTCGTTACAAGACCGGAAAGTAGTGTTTTTCAGGTCGAGACAAGCAGATTCCAATATTTTTTTCAAGATAGACAATTCGATATACATTTAAGTCTTTATTTCCAGCTCTTGAAGAGTACCAAAACTGGAAAAATCATCACTAATCATTTTACTTTCGAGAACACCAGCAATTAAATTTATATGCGTCAAGTTTGACAATTCAACAATACGTTTCCATAGTAACCCAAGTAATTTACGAATTTCAAAGCACCATAGCACCATTTATTTGTAAAGAAAATTATTCGCGACTTTTTGTTTGTTACTCCTAGAGTTGATAACAGAAATGTTAGGCGTTTCCTTTCTATATTAATTTTGGAATAAAATTTCATTGATTTTAAAAGAAGTTATCAAATGAGACCAACACTTTGTTAGAATAAGAGCAAGTTTGTATTAACTACAAAATGAAGCATTGCTAATTATGTTAACAATAGTGTTGATGAAGGTCCTGTTTGATGATAATAATCATCGTCGATCAGAGTAAAAAATAAAGTTTTTGATCTGTGCCCTTCTTATTTCTTGCTATATCCTAAATTTCTCAGTTCAAATTAATGTTGTTGCGGTGTTCTTAGCTAACGTATGAAAAAAATGAATATTTATAAACCGCCTGTTGTCTAGCGTCTAGCCGATTCGAATTAAACTACCTCTCATTGTCACCCACTAACTACTTCTTCACCAGCGGCGTCGCTAACTCGTTTTATCTAAGGATAATTTTTGGGCATTCTATCGATAAGAAAATTTTTGACGTTTTCCAAAAAAATCTATTAAGAATTAATACCAATATTCGGATGTAAAATATATATATATACAGGGTGGTCCCAAGTAATTGTACATAGAAGTACAGAACAATCTTCACTTTGAAATATTGCGATTTAAACCAACTAAGGGGTCTATTCTGTAAGTATGTACGATGCCGTTGATGAACGAATATAGTTCACGAACGATAAATAATGTTATTCTGTATCCAAATTGATCGATGGTATGGTGTAGTTACTTAATATTCAAAAAGAAATATTTATTGTTTCTACGATCGTGTATTTTAACCCACTTTCGCCGTTTATGAACGACAGCCAGAAAAAAAATAATATTTTTGAGATAAGATTTCGGTGAAAATTATGGAAATTGTTGTAGTATGTTGTTGGTAGTTGTGTATGGTGTAGGTAGTTATTTAATATTCAAAAAGAAATATTTATTTTTTCTCACATCTTGATGGAATATTTACTAGTAAGAAATTCGTAACCTCAGCTCATTGACATATAAACGTCAATGCCTCAGCTAAGCTTTTCCTTTATCTAACCCTAACAAAGAGCCATAACCTGAAATTGCAGTTGAAAGTTGAACAACTTTGTCACATTGCAAACTAATTCAAAATTGGTAAAAATATTGACATGAAAAACGTTAAAAAAACTATCACAGTCCTCAATTATTTACATTTATAGGTTTGTGCAGTATATTAAATAACATAGTAGTGTAGATTTTGAAAACAATAAAGAATATGGATTTATATAGAATGGATATTAGCTACGATCTTCATCACTTAATTATGATGTAATTAAAAAAGCTGACAGCGCTGTGATATTTTGCTTTACTACCCATTTGAAAACGTCCAACTTTCGTTACCACCGGAGAGTGGTCAACGAAAGAGATACAGAATATATATAAATGTAAATAATGAAGGACTGTGATAGTTTTTTTTACGTTGTTCAGGTTACAACTGCAATTTGAGGTTATGGCTCTTTGTTATGGTTAGATAATGAGGACATGGTTAAAAGGATGGTTGAAAGAACAACACAATAAACACTGGAAGAATACGACCAGGCAAATACATGGGAAGACATTCATAAAAGAACCATCAGAAAAAGTAGCGAAAGAACTGCTCTCAATGGGCAGGAACAAACACCATAACGGGGCTACTTACGGGACACTTTCCCACAAAGGAGCGCCTAAACAAAATAGGTCTGTACAACGGAGACCTTACATGCAGAAGATGCAAAAAGGATACCGAAACAGCTCTGCATATACTATGCAACTGTGAGTCGCTGGACCACAGAAGGCAGATGCTGTATGGTAGACCCCAAATGACTCCAGAAGACTTCTACAACCAACCAGCAAAGAATCTGTATGAGCTAATACAGAGTACGGAATGGCTGAATAGACTGTAGTCAGAACACTAGGAGTATCCACAATAATCCCAGGAGGCTGAGGTGGTACCGGCGAAGGGACGGCTCCTTAAAAAAAAAATATGGTTAGATAAAGGAAAAGCTTAGCTGAGGCATTAACGTTTATATGTCAATGAGCTGAGGTTACGAATTTCTCACATGAAATATTCCATCAATATGGAAGAAAAGTAGAAACGATCAAACAAAACAAGTAGAAGTCAATACGAAATATACTTATATAATAAGTAACATGCTATTTAGAGAAAACAAATTTTCGGCAGACGAACCGTACTATTTACACCCAAAGTGACGTTTCTGGCTGTCGTTCATGAACGGTGATTTCTAACGAGGAATTCGTTAGCATTTTGGATACAGAATAACATTTATCGTTCGTAAACGATAATATTCATTCAACGGCATCGTACATACTTACCGAATTAATAGACCCCTAAATTTTTTTACTGTTTAAATTAGCGCTACTTTTGTAAAAAATATTAAAGCCATATCATTTTAAGAGAAAAAAGTATATTTGTTAGTGTCTCAGAACTTAACGGTTTTAGAGATTATCACTTTGCAGAATTTATTTCCAATGAATAAATTACCTTCGTTATCCGAATATTATCATGTTCCTCCAGGTTTTCTTATGATTTATTGATGGAATTGATTTTAACCACACCTAAATACAGAAGACCATGAAACTGATTAAGATATTATTTTAAAACAGAATGAATGATAGTCGCATTCATCCTAACCTAGCGCTACAGCGGCTATCAGTAATTTCCTCCTGCTGAGTGCGTCAACTATCAATTAATAGCTACAGCTGGGTATTGAAATATGGGTCATACTGTATGATCCTCTGTGAATTTGATAACAATTTTTTGCAGTCTTGAATTTGAAATATTTAAATTGATTGTCTAGCCCTTTCACTGCTGAATTCTTTAGAATAAGTCGTGCCACCAGTGCGCAATTATTTAGTGCTTGCGAATAAATCCGTCTGGAGCAGCACGTGCACGAAAAACCATATTTTCAAACACGGTAATTCGTCACCAAACTGCTCCAAACGTATATATCCGCAAACGCTATAAAAACTTAGAAATCGAAATATAACATTTATTATACTTATAACTTGTATATTTAAACATTATAAAGCATTTGTCAGAAAACTAAATTCTTTTTACAGTGTGGTACCGCTTGAAGCAGGGTACTATGCATAATGGAATATAACACCCAAATCTGGTGACGGGTCCCCAGTGCTCAAGACGTGTGAAATGAAGTCACGTTATTTGGTATTTATTGGCCGAATCGTTGTCTGATATTTGTTGTAAGCGACATACGATAGCGGAAATAATGGATTTCGGCACATAACATAAAAATAAATGCTTGCGTATATAAACGTCCCGCGCACTGAGGGCACGAAAAAAAATTTGCGAAAATATCAGACTCGAGCAGCGAAAGGGCTAGAAGTCGAATTTTGATCAGAAATTGAAAAATCTGTTTGTTAGACTTAAAACAAAAAGTTTTAAGCCTTGTTTTGTTACTTTGATTTTTAATACATTTTTTATAGCGTCGAGAATAAAATTCCAATCTTTGAAATTAAAAAATTTCCTTATATTTTTTTATAAAAATCTAATTAGGATTGTCTACCGATAAACAATAAAACATAACCTGTTTTAATGTTAAGTACATTAATTATAAATAATGATTTTTTTTCAAATCGTCTAGAAAAACTAGAAACTTTCCAGCTATCGCGCTATATAAAAATAATTCAGAAATTATACATCCCACGATGAGTACCCTCCTGCGTCTCCCTTGTGTTTTAACACCGTCTATAAGTAGTGAAATAACCGGTGTAAAAATAACTGTCCGAGCCCATCTCTCCAGACAAGCAGTCTAGTGGCTGGGGCTGATGAGGCCGAACGGTGGTGGTGGCTGGTTGCTTGCTCGGTTAGGGGTCACATTGAGAGGGGTTGGAGGCTGGCCCCACTCGAAATACGACGACGGCGAGCCAGACGGAGACAGAAAATACTAGACGTAGACACGAGCGCGGTGTTACCAGATTGTTTAGATTTCAGTAGCTCTAGGATGTTTTGGGGTAAAAATTTGATATATTTCCCTGGATTCCAAGTGGTCAGCAAACGAATGTGGATAATGGATATATTATGTAACGCATCTACAATTACTGGAAGTATGAAATGAAAGTTAAAAAACTAGAATGAGTAGCAAATTCATAACGAATCTCCAATATTTTTTTTAAACATGAAGATAAAACACTTTTAAACGTTTTTTAGTAATTATGTAACTGATTTTATTTTTTTTTTCAGGTAAGAAAATGCGGAGACATATACAGCGTTTTTTACTCGAACTTGGTCCAACTCTATTTTAATACAGTGAGTGAAGTACTTTTTTAAATTTACAGCCATCTATTATTATAATTGTATGTATCAGTCGTGGAGTTTTTTACCTAGTTTAAACTCTCAAAATAGGTATAAACGAGAATATCTGTATGGTGATGTAGTTAAAATTGGAAAATGGTGATGTAATTATTAATTCACATTTTACCGGCATATCTAATATTTTTTACGCAGTCTGACAATGCCGCGAGGTAGAGACAGAGAAAGATCGTATGATCCGGCCTTGGCTGTATGTCTGGCAGCGGTCTGGCCACTATCCGTCTCATTCTAACGTGGTCTCTGGCTTTCTCTGTCTGTCTCGCCCCTTGGCTAGTGGCGCGGCAGGTGTGAGCGAGACTGAATATGTCTACAGTCACAGTTGTAGTATTTTCCATCCTCATACACCCTCGCCTCCTCACGCCCTCTCTTGTCGGGCGCAATTAATAACCCTTTACGACCCACGATGCACTTCTAGACTGACTTTGATTTTTTTTTGTTTTCTTTTAAATGTTTTTCTCTATTTTTCTAAATCATAATAAAGTGAGAATTAGAAGAAACTTTTATAAAATTATAGATAGTGAATATCGTTTGGAATCGTGAAAAGTTGCATTTGCCAGTTTTCTGTTACATTTTTCTATAAAAAACAGTAAATTATTCAGTTTTCAAGCGAAATGACACTCAGACAGGCAGATTATACTTGATCCAACATCCGACATCCCTTTGATAAATAAAAGAAGCAAATTGATTGTTTGAATCATTTCTTCATTTAGTATAGGTATCCATAGTTGACCAATAAAATAAATAAATAACAACGGAAAAATGATACCTATACTACTCTACTGGTTTCACAAATAACATTTATATCGTGAGTAGTAAATTATAGAAATTAATATAAAATGAAGTTGGATTTTAATCTTTTTTTGGTCTAAAATCACCAAATATGCAAATATTATCTTCACTCCGGGTTATTGTTACAATAGTAGCAAAATAATAAATTGTTACTATTCTATATACTAAGGAATAGTATATTGTGCAACAAGTGGGTAAAGAACTTTTCTCACGATTGTGGACACACGCAAGCACACGAGTTTTTTTTTGTATTCCTTCTCCACTCTGTAAATTTTTCGTTTGCCAATTTATAGTTTTTCTATCTTTTACAAATCTAAAGTTACTTTTGCAGCTCCAATATCTCTGGCAGAGTATTATTAAAATCGTCACTATTGTCAGTATCCATATTATTTATATCATAAATAAGTACTTATATGTCTTAATAAACTAATATTTTTCATAGAAATTGGGATATTTATCAAAGCACGATTGAAACTACCTTTTACAATTTAAAAACTTCTAATATAATCTGACTACTAAGTACTAAGTACTAAACTAAGTAGGTATTTAAAGATGACAGTAGCATACTGTAGTATATTGTGCATCAAGTGGGGAAAGTTCAACTTTTTTCACGAGTGACGCAAACAAACGAGTGAGAAAAGTACTTTCCCCTCATGCTGCACACTATACATTTTCGACAACTGCACAAAATTGAAGAATACAAGTAAAGTAACTTAATATTTATTTTTATGATTAGTAGAACAAAAACAACACTAAAGTATCCTATCTCTTAACTGTTGAATAATTTTATTCAAAATTATAGTTGATGGTGAAATTTGTACACTTTTGTATGGAGAAACCCGTAACGTCATTTCTTTTCATTAAACTCTCTGTTATTGGAAACTACTTTTTCTAATATAATCTGACAGTTTTGTTAGAACTAAGTAGGTACCTATATAAAGATGACAGCAGTTTTTGTCAATTGTATTTGATTCTCCATATAAATGTATCTGGCGTGGGCAAAGTGCCGTGAGAATAGTTATTTTCCTAACAAGTGCGGAAAGTGATACTTTCCCGCACGCGACTGCAGTTGACCCGAACGACGCGAAGTGGAGTTCAGGCAAGCGGTCAAGGGCGGGAAAGACACTTTACGCATGAGTTAGGAACATTATTTTTTCTTTGACCGTATATACAAAAAAAGTATACCAACCCATTTTTCAAAAGTTATTTCATTTCAACATTTCATTCCAACAGCTTCTTTTATTTTTTGCATGTTCTTTCCCTTCCTTCCAGCTCTTGTTATTTTTCCCCAGAACACCAGCTACTACATCATTCCATTTTCTTCTAGGCCTGCATCTAGATCTTCTATTTTTTGGTTTGGTTTGGTTTGGTTTGGCCATATCAACTTGACTTGTCTCGCTGTCCACTCTTACCATATGTCCAAACCACTTCAGTTGTTGACGTTCTATACTGTTTATGATCGGCTCGACCTCCAATTCCTTTCTAATTACCTCACTTCGACTTTTTTGTGTGATGCCCTTTATGCCCATTAGAAATTTCATTTCTATGGCTTGTATTTTGCTCTTTTGTTGTTCCGTGAGTACCCAGATTTCACAACCATAGATTAGGATTGGTTTGAATATTGTTTTGTAGACGATTAGCTTTGTCCTCGTCGACACTTCTTTCTTTCTTACAAGCGTGTTACTTAATGAATAGTACAACTTGGTTGCGCAATCTATCCCGTTGTTAAGTTTCGCTTCGTTCTTCCCGTCTTTGTTTATCAAAAGACACCTAGATACTTAAAGTTATCCGTTTGCTTTAATTATTTATCGCTTAAACTAACAACAGTTTGGAATTAGTTTCTACCGATCACCATTATTTTTGTTTTATTCACATTGATTTTCAGGTTGTATTTCTTCATGCTTTATACCATAGATATAAATTGTTTTGCAGGTCCTTTTGATCCTTAGCACATATCATTAAATCGTCCACGAAGGCACATTCAGTTATATAGGCTGGTTCCAGATTTCTGTAGCCCACCAGAAGTTTATTGGCTTTTGCTTTGACTTCCTTCATTGCATCGTCTAGTATAAGGTTGAATAAGGTGGTGCTCGGTACTCCCCCTTGTCTTAAGCTTTCCCTAGTTAGAAACTGTTCAGACTCGGCATTATTTGTTCTTATGTAGTTACTGGTGCATTGGTATAAGATGGCTATGCTGATCCTTAGTTCTTCGTTGACGCCTGTTTCTTGAACTATTCCACACTGTCTTTCTTGAAATACTGTCGAAAGCTTTTTCCAAATCTATGAATGCTACATACAGGTTGCTAATATGATACTCTTTAATCATTTGTTCAATGGTAAATATGTGGTCTCGTACTCCTCTTCCTCTTCTAAATCCACTCTGTGAGTCTTTCAGCTGATATTCAATTATGGTGCTTAATTCACAGTCTAACAATTTTTCCTATACTTCTGACTCTACGCTTAGTAATGTAATGCCTCTATAATCGTTACAGTCTCTATTGTGTAGAGGCAGTATTATTTCTATCTCCCAATGTTTGGGAACTCGGTGTTCCTTTGTAGCTTTATTGAATAGAATTGCTAACACTTCAAAGCCTGTGGATCCCAAGTTGTGCAGCATTTCTTGTGTTATTTGGTCATGACCTGCAGCTTTACCTCTTTTCAGTATTTTTATTGCTGCTTTCACATCTTCTATTTTGTACTGTACATATTCACAGTGCTCTTGTTCTGCTTCTGACATTTCTATTTCTTTTACCCTGTTCGTTGCACAGTCATTATGTCTTCGAAATGTTGTTTCCACCTTTCCATTATTTCCTTTGTCTCTGTGACAATTTGTTATCTCTGGATAGAAGATATGTATTTTTCCTATTTCTTCCTTTCCCCATTGTTTTTAGTGTTTCGTAGAAAAGCTTTTGGTTGCTATGTCTACCTTGTTCCATTTTCTCTCCAAATTTCTCCCAGGATGTTTGCTTTGCTTCCTTAACCATCTCTTTCACCTTTGTCTTTTGTACCTTGTACTCGCTGTAGCTTTCGCATGACATTTTTTTAAGTATTTTTTCCATTTGTTTTTTTTTCTTCGATCTCTTTTTTTTATAGATTTCCACCACCAGTTTGTTTTATTTCTCGGTTTATCGTTAACACTAATTCCGCATGTTTTCCTGGCTACAGTTGTACTCTAATTTTGAACTCCTTCCATAAGTCCTCTAAATCGTATCTATTTACATTTTTTCGAGCATTTGTTATAATTGTTGTGTTCTTTTTACACTATTCTGTTCAGCTCTGTTGAGATAATTTTCAACCTGAGCGGGTGACCAAAGTGAACAGGAAATCTTAAAAAGAATGCTCCTTATGTTTTAAGGCTATGATCAACTAAACGGCAGAGCCGAGCACCCACAAGAGGTAGTGTAGTTAGGGGCAAGAGGGGAAGAGATAGTTCAGCTCTGATGACCTGCTCGAGCAAATTCTGTAAAAAGAACACACCAGAAGCCTCCAACACTATATACCTTATTCCTCGCCTTATTCAATCATTTTCGATAACGTAAAAAGTGACCAATAATCTGTTTTTAAATTCCATTTCGGTGTTATCAGGTTTTCAGGATTATCTTATTTCTAATACTTTTTTCTTCGTATTTTGTAGTTACGCTACTAATTTTTAATTTTTTTATTGAGAAATGTGATTTAATACCAAATAAGTTGAGTTGAGTTTCTGTACGCTGACTGAACTTGCAAAAAATTCATTCTACTGTTAGGTATGTTAAATCTCTCTTTAGCACACCCAACACCCATATTCACTCCCTATCCCGTAAAATGCGCCTTTCCGGCAAATTTAACTTTATACACACTAATAATTATAAAAGCAATTTCTATATATGGTCCCAATTTTTTTTTCAAAATCCAGAAGCACGCTTGCACAATTGCCAAAAATTTTAATTAATTTACAGCCTTGCCCTAAATGATCGATCCTTTCCGCTTTGACGTACCCGGAATTGAAAAAAATATTGATAAGAAGTAAAAATGTGAACGCTATATAAGTACTTACAATACATACGTCTATCTGTTTTATAAACCGTGACTGTCTAGACAGTCCGGTTTTTTGTAAATATTTTTATGCTTCGTTTCATATTAAAGGACTAAGGCGTTTATTTTTATATGTATTTATCGTTGTAGATTGATTAAAGCAAGCCAGACGTACTGAGTCATTATTATTTGATAAGGTTTGCCATCATTTTTACAATTTTGAGATTAACATAGATACATAGTCACTATATAAAATACGAATAAGTTATAACCAGCCTGAAAAAAATTAAGAAATGTCAAAGATACTTAACAATAAAATGCAAATGTAGCATGCATTTGCATAAAATATATTTAATTTATCCTATCAGTAGGAGTTAAATTTCTCCTTTAAAACATTGTTGTCGATATTATTCAGATATTGTTTTGTGAAATGAAATGTGAAAAATAAATAATCATATTTTTAATCGCAACCCTTACATTTATACAAGTATTTACAGCAGCATCCCTAATTCTTTGTGCATTTCTGGTTATATTATATTATTTCCGTGCAAGGTAGATGTGTGCGTCAGGATCGGTGCAACTACTAAACTAGTTCAAAATACGTTCCAACTGTTTGGTAAGAGATTACCAGTAACTTTACCAATTTCTCACACGCATGCGCATTAAATAGTTCAATTACTGGATACGTACGATAACAAAATTGCTGGTTGGAACGAACCTATTGTTTAAAATTACTGCTGAAAATAATTAAAAGGTAAACAAACATTATTTATAACTTTGCATCTTTTTTTATCAAAATAAGACCGTTTTTTTCAATTTCAATTTGACATTTAATTTGAAAAAATTGATATAGGTAAATCAAATAAAACACAAAAAAACTAATTTTATTTTATCTTGAAAGTTATTTGATTCCTCGCTACCAGTCTTTCTTCGTAATTCTTTTTCAATAATGGACCAGGGGTGCTATTCTCGAAGTCATACGCAACAATACGTATACGCAG
>CAJUYG010000217.1:227186-241335 GCA_910591675.1 Galerucella calmariensis | reverse complement strand
ACCATCAAATTTCGTATACGCAATTGACTCGAGAATAGCACCCCAGGTCTATCTTCTTCATCGGAGGACAGTGAACGAGAAGATACATCTCTGGGATCTTCGGCAAAATATTTTAACTGCTTCGTAATGCTCTCTCAAGCTTTTTGTTTCTTATTGATTGTGGTAGTATATTTGTAATCTTGCTTTCCACAATGTCCTTTTTTCTATATAGTTGAGAAATTAGCAAAAAGGATTAAGTTTGCCTGAGTACCTACCAATTTAAAATTTGAATACTGGACATATTAGAAAATAGATGAAGTTTTTGTATTCTTTATCTCTATTCAGTTATAGGTTATGTGTTGGCAATAGGGCTCCAAAAAAAATTTCAAATGAGCTGTATAATTATCTAACTGAGGATTCTCTATCTCAATGTTACACTGAATTTTCTCAACATCCCAATCTCCCATTTTCTAAACAACTTAAATACTTACGATTCAACTATTTTTGAAAACAATTGTTTTTCTTATTCCGCATAATTTTTTCGTTTACTAGTCATAACTATAAAATAGCTTGATGTAAAGCAACTACGTAAATATTTAATCTAGTCTACTTGCTAACACACGTATAAAATACATTAGAATCCACAACTGCTTTCAATAAACAAAGAAATAAGAAATCAAACGAACGACAAACAACGTTGGTTATGGTTGAAGGCATCATCTCGTTTGGTTAAGTTGTGAATACCAACTGATACCAAATGGAGCCGTTGCTGCGGCGGAAACGTTATCAAAACGATGGCGTTATTAAAATTTGATATTTCTTCTGGTGTTAGTCTCACACTGCCAGCTTATAGTCATGTAAGCTAAATTGTTAAATTATAATTAACAACTCTATTATTATTTTCCAGATTTAATTAAATATTCACTAATATCACCTAGGTAGATCATCTGTTTTTCAACAAACTAAAGACTCCATAGTGTAACTAAAGTTTATATATACTTTACGAACAGTAATAGAAAAAAGAAGTTTAAAACTACAGAAAGATAAGAATAAAATCTTCTTCGAACAACAATGTCCGAGATAAAATACTGTTTATATAAAAATGTCAATAACATTGTTTACTTCCAGCGATCCATTCTTCTGTGGATGTGTATTAAAGACAATCTCAACTTTCTTTAGTTAACATGATTCAGTCAAGTTTTCTTTTTAAGCAGAAACTTATTTCCTTTGATGTTTAATGCAATTTTTTCATGTTCAAACTTCTCGGATAATTTTATTCTTTGTTTAAAAATAGTTCTTTATTGAAAAAGATTATCAAATTGTTTCACAGAACATTTTTTTTTATGAAGATTCATGAACTTCTTTTCAAGCTGATTAAGCTAAAGCACGTGTTCGTCTTCATTTGCAGACTATTTTTTTCGATCTGCTTATGTTAAATCAAAGGAGAAAATCTTTATTTTTATTTACTTTTTAAGAAGTTTCGATATTGATAATAACTATATTATTCTTTTTGAAAATGATTGATAGCAGCTATTAAATGTTTTTCTATTGGTTGGTTCATGGCAGAAAAAAAGTAGATTATTTTCCGAAAATCGCTCGTAGACATTTATTTCCTAGAAATAAGTCATTGCCTAGCAACGAAAAACAAATTGGATTACCTATTTTTGGACTATATGGAAATAAAGTAGATAAAAATTTCTTCTAGTTTGGTCAATTTGTTGAATGGTCGACTACTGCAATCACGGAGTGGAATTAAGCGAAAGTAAACTCTTGGTTGGCTATTACTAGTTATTTTCTGATTGTTGCTGACAGTCTCTGATTGTTAATGGAACAAACCTAATAAATAATATAGTTGAAATAATACCCTTCTTGGTGTGCGTCATCGATTGTTAATCTCCTTCTATCACATTACGTAGGAAGAAATGGAAAAAAAGGCAGGTCTGTGATTAATCCTGATAAAAATATCACAATAATGAATCGTTTGAATGTTTTACAAACGTTAACCCTAATCTTTGACTTACAAAAATTTGATTGGTTGATGTTTAGATTACGCGCCAGCGCAACCTATCAGTCGCGAGGTTAAAATACTTTGAAGACGTAACTTTCGTAGCGGCAATGTGTCTTACGTCTTTTTCTACTGTCACACTGACAGTTCTTGTCAGTTGTGTACTTTGTTGCTTACGGTCAATTATTATTTATGAGAAGTGAATATTAATCTTATTGTTATATTTATCTAAATAATACAAAAATATGCCTAGATACACGAAAAAACATCAGCATTTTGAAAGTTCTAAAGTATTTTCAGTTAGAAAAAGAAGCTGGTAATTATTAATTTCATAGCCTTCTCGGCTTTGGCTTAATACGATCCTGATGATTTTATTTGTTAAATTTAAGGTTAGCTATATGTCAAAATAGCAAATAAAATGAACGACATGCCGAAAACCCGGATATACGTAACAATCGATGACGCACACCAAGAAGGGTATTATTTCAACTATACAGTCATTGAGTATTAAAGAAAAATTAGAACCAGCATTCTTATTTTTGTAAAACATTTTCGGTTGGGAAATGTTTTTTTCCAAACCTTAATGTTAAGAAACCCTTCAATATTAATATATCAACTACGTTTGATGATTTCCATCCGCCTAACCTTTTCAAACAAGTAATGTTTCCTTCAGAATCAACCAACATAGGCGCAGAAGAAAAACGAAAGCAATGACTAGTATATTCCGTCGGGTTAGGTAAACTTATTTTCTAAATTGATGTATTTCTACTACCTGTCTACAACCTTTTTCATTCCGATATTGAATGAAAAATCGTCCCCTTCCCAGTTTTTAGGCTGAACGCAACATAATGGAGAAAACATTTAAATGCATTTGATTAACGGGTTTGTTAGTTTCACAGTCAAGTATGCTAATTGAAATCTTGTGGGTCTTCTACATTTTGTAAGGTCATTTAAATTATTTCGACTCCAGAAATCCCTAATATTGAAGTTACCCAAAAAAGTATATAAATGTGTATAAATTGTTTTGTAAATAATTTCATTATTAAATATTATTTTTTTACCTACCTTACGGAAAACCAAATCATATGAACACCAAAAATGGGTCGTAAAGTATTGTTTAGTAGCCCAAGGGCGGAAAATTTATAATACCACGATTTTTACACCATCTGTCACTTGATGACTTTGACGTTTCACGTGAATTTTTCAATTAAACGTTAGTGAATGTCAAATTTTTTTTGTTTATTCGGTAGGCGAAAAACAGTTGTGTGTCACACATACAAGAAAAACAGCAGGATTTTTAATAGCATCTGTTTTCTAGCAAGTTATTAGAGAACAAATAATGAGCTTTTGAATATTCCCTATTCGATTCACGTTAAATGGGGTAAAGTAGCTTATTCAAAATTGTAACTTTAGGCGATCGCGGTGATATGTTGGTTTGTTTCTGTCATCGTTTTTGTACGTGACTGATAATTTCGTAGCTACTTCCTATAAATCTACATTGATTACATACTTAATATAGAAAGTTGGAGCAATATGGAATTGAAATTGACATCTCCAGTCATGAGAGAAGAACCTAAGAATAATAAACATTGCATAACTAAATTACATTACATTTTAAATAACATCGACTTTATTAAAAAATGTGTAGTATATACTATTTTCTAATTCCGCTATCAAATGTGACACTTTAAGTCACTCCTTGACGTTAGGTAACGTCACATTTTTCATAACCTCCATATATCAGTTATGAAAAGTAGTTATGTAAAAACTTTACGTAACTGTTTGAGTTTCAACATAGAGATACTACATGAGTTTCAAAGAATAATTCATTGATTAGGTAGGTACTGTCAAAACTGACAATTATTTAATTATTTAAACTGACAATTACCCCATAATTTTAATTCAATAGTATTTTAAGATTTATAAACATTGAAAAAAACATTATTAAGGACACAGTTATTTGAAGTAAGTCAATTTTTTGGGTGAATACTTCATAGTAACAATACTTTTAACACCATTTGAATCCACTTTAATATTACCATTGTAATTGAAGATTTTATTAAATATTATAAAAGGGCGGAAGTAGATAAAACGTTGTACGTAACACGTTATGAAGAGAGCGACATTGTTCAACTCGCGTAATTTGCTTCTTGAGCAATATCGCTCTTTTCATAACTAGTTACGTAAATAACTATTACTTAGTCTTAAATTGTTACTAGGATATTTTTTTCATGTTTATTTTAGTTGCCATGTTCAATTTTGTTCATTAAAACCTATCTTGAGGTTTCCTAATTTCATTTCAATTTAGAAAAGTGAAGAGTGAAGGTGGATCGTTTGCTTGGTCCCGAAAAATTTACCAGTGATCCATACTCTCCCACAGCTTCCAAAGAATGGAAACATTGGATCCATGCTTTTCAAAATTTTCTGGCATCTGCTGTCACTTTGACGGAAGGATCCTCTGAAAACGAGGCAAGTACTATAAAATTAAATACTCTTATCAATTACATTGGTACTAATGTGTATGAACACATATCTGAGTGTTCTTATGAGGAGGCACTGAACATTCTGGGAAAAATTTATATTAAAGAAGTGAATCAAATATACTCAGACACGTACTTGCAACTCGTAAGCAGTAGCATGGTGAAACTATAGATGTATACGCTCAAGTTTTAGATTCTCTTAGTAAAGACTGTTTGTTTGAATCTGTTACTGCCGACGAATATCGCAACGAGTATATTCTAGATTATTTTATTGTTGGCTCAATATCTCCATGCATATATAAGACAAAGACTACTGGAAAATAAAATATGAACTCTACATCAAACTCTCAATCAAGCGAAATCTTTGGAAGCGGCTCAGCTTTACTCAAATGCCTACGAAGAACGATCTTGCCCACCTTTGTTAAATGAGAAATGAGGACCCTCATCTAAGTGCCACACAAACTCGCTTAAAATCCACTAATCTGTGTTTCTTTTGTGGACATAGATGGCATGATGACATAGATGGCGAAAGACTCTGCTTGCTCTGCCTGTAAGAAAAAAGGACACTGGGCCTCCGTATGTCAATCATCAAAAATAAAACAGTCCAACAGAGATACTATTACATCTGCTATAGAAAATTCAATTACAGCTGCTTTTCATCCTAGTCTATCTAAATCTACAATTAAAATTTTAGTCGATCGCTTTTATGTTGATGCTTTGGTTGATACTGGAAGTTCAGATAGCTTTATAAGTTCTAACATCGTTCGATCCAGGAATATTAAAACTTCTCCTCTCACTGGCTTCGTTTCTATGGCCTCTTCTTCATTTACTTCTAAAATACTGGGATACTCTTCAGCCAACCTTAAATTCTATGGGCACAACCATAATAAGGTTTAGTTATTAATTCTTGACAATCTATGTTCTGATGTTATATAGGGCCATGATATTTTGAGTCAACACTCGTCTTCCGAGTTGAAGTTAGGTGGGGATAAATCTCCTATTCGTATTTCTAGTTTAGTGGATGCTAAAGTTCCCGAAGCCAGTATTTTCGAAATCATGTCTCGTGATTGCTATCCAATTGCTACCAAATCTAGAAGATATTCACAGGCCGATGAAAAATTTGTCTTATCTGAAATCAAAAATCTTTTACAGGAGGGTATTATTAGAGAAAGTTGTTCTCCTTGGAGAGCGCAAGTCTTGATTACTTCCAACAGCAATCATAAAAAAAGAATGGTAGTTGATTACTCACAAACATTAAACAGATTCACGTTTTTAGATGCATTTCCACTTCCTAGAATAGATCAAATGATTCAGAGTATATCTCAATATACATTTTTCAGCGCCATTATCTTCAAAGCGCATATCATCAAATTCCTATCAAGTCTTCTGATAAACAGTTCACTGCTCTTGAAGCTTGTGGCCAGCTCCAGCAGTATACTAGAATACCTTTTGGAGTAACAAACGGTGTTGCTGGATTTCAACGAGTGATCAATAGCATAATACAGTTAGAGGATCTTAAAGATACATTTGCTTATTTAGATGACATTACCATTTGTGGTAAAACTTAGGAGGAGCATGATTTTAACTTGGACAAATTCATCAAAATTGCACAAAAGTACAGGCTTACGATTAATGACTCCAAATCAAAATTCTCTACAAAAACAGTTAAACATCCAGGTCACATTATTGAAAATGGCACCATTAAGCCTGATCCAGATCGTATTAAGCCTCTCAGGAGCTTTCAGAACCCAATGATCTTCCATCTTTACGTAGGGCATTAGGTTTGTTTTCTCACTATTCTCAGTGGATACCATTTTTCAGAAAAAGTGCATCCTTTGACACACTCAGAATTGCCCCTTACCGAAACAGCAAGAAAATCGTTCAATATTCTCAAGCTAGATTTAGCTTCAGCAATGCTAACGTCCATAAATGAAAATAAAATGTTAACTGTAGAGACTGACGCTTCCGATTTTGCAATAGCTGCGACTCTTTCCCAATCTGTTAAGCCAGTGGCTTTCTTTTCAAGGACACTTACCGGTAGTGGAAAGAACCATTCATTTGTCGAAAGGGAAGCTTATGCAATCGTCGAATCTATCCGCAAATGGAGACATCTGCTATCACCTAACTATTTTCAGTTGATCTGATCTGATCAAAAAAGCGTTTCTTTCATGTTTGATAACAGGGCGCATGAAGAGGTTAAAAATGGCGACGGTGGCGTCTAGAATTGGCTCCCTTCAAATACGATATCATCTTTCGTCCTGGTGTTTAAAATCGAGCGGCTGAAGCCTTAAGTCGGGTTAGTTCTTCCACAAGTGATCTAATTAAGCTCTCTGAAATGCATGCATGCATCATCCTGGTATTACCCGTATGTACCACTGGCTCAGGTCAAACAATTTGCCTTTTTCACTTGAAGAAGTTCGCAAAATAACAAGTTCTTGCCGCATATGCAATGAAATTAAACCCAAATTTTATAAAGTACAAAGTACACTCATCAAATTTACAATACTTTTCGAGAGACTTAATATAGATTTTAAAGGTCCCCTTCCAACTTCCTCTGGGAAACCTTATATGCTTATGGTTGTAGTCGAGTTCTCCAGATTCCTGTTTGCATTTCCTTGTTCTAGTACTACTTCTTCTGAAGTTATAAAGCATCTCAAACAACTCTTCTTTCTATTCCGTACACCTTCCTTTATACATACTGATCAAGGTTCTTCCTTTATGTCCCGTGAAACTAAGTCCTTTTTACAACTTCTGGGAGTAGCTACGAGCATAACTACTCCATACAATCCCCGTAGAAATGGCCAGTGCGAACGCTACAATGGTATTATATGGAAAACGATTAGATTGGCTCTTCAGTCTCGTAATCTTCAGATCAATCAATGGGAACAAGTACTTCCTGAAGCTCTTCACTCTATCCGATCATTACTATGCACAATCACTAACTCTAGCCCCTCTTCAAAAGTATGACTACAAGTTTCAGAAGAAAATTCTCCTCCGGCCGCCCAAGTTAAACAAAAATTTGCTGAGAATGAACCACTCCCAAACAGGTCCACTGTTATTCAAGATCCACGGACTAGTGTTGACGATGCTGTAACACCTCCTAATCGTTTAGTTGACCATCAACGAACACCTTCTGTGCAGGATTACGATAACAGTAGACCTACTAGAGCAAGAAGACCTCCTGCATTACAGGATTACATTTATTAACTCAGGCGGGAAGAATATAGTATATACTTTTTCTTACAACCACTATGCAAAACACGCTTTTCTACACAAATTTTTATACTCAAAGCAGGCCTTTTCTTAATTCTTTTGATAGCCGTTGGAAAAGTAATGCGAAAAGTACACGCTTTGGCACTTTTCCGCTCCGAAATGTCAAACAAAGCTACCTATGACCTGTCAACTTTTTTTGAAAATTCAACTTAATAGTGAATTTTTTATTGGTGTTCAATTTTTAAATTTGAACCAAAAGTAAGAAAACTATTTATTTTAATTTATTAATTATAAAAACATTAACCTATTAAGCATTATTCTAGGAATTATGAACCAAGATCAAAATAATGTATCCTTTGAGTTGTTCAATTCGGACATTGAAAATACTCGTCCAGATATTATCGAAAAGGCTCGAACTGTAAGTAACCGAAAATCTGTTACCTGAGGTTCAAATTTTACAATTAATTATACATTCAACTGATTTTTCTATTTATTTTCATATTGTAAGTTCTTTCTGTTTAAATAAAATAGCTATATAAATAACTGTATCTCTTTCATTAATAAATGCGGTTGTAGTAAAAATATTGTGTACAACTTGTATGCAAATCACTTTTTCCACTCGCTAGATTTGCGACACTCGCCTTACGGCTCGTGCGCTAGTGGGAAAAGTGACGCTTTGCGCACTTGTTGTACAAACTACTATTACTAGTCTTAAATTGTTACTAGGATATTTTTGTCATGTTTATTTTAGTTGCCATGTTCAATTTTGTTCATTAAAACCTATGTTGAGGTTTCCTAATTTTATTTCAAAATGTCGTTTTTACCGACAGAAAATAGTTTAACTTTAAAAAGTATTTCATAGTTTTGTCATTTACGTATCTACAACCATCAAGAGGACGTTGTCAGTATCGCAGATGAGCTTGCTTATTTTATCAATTTATTTTAATTACAATATTAAAATTTTCAAATTTTTGAAAGACGTTATTTTCTTCCGGCAATATTCTACGATTTTTTGTTAGGTATATAAAACTGGCGGCATTTTAAAATAGATATAGAGATCTTTTAATACCCTTCTCTCTAAATTAAAGTTCTATCTCTTGACTCTGACTCTTGACTTGACTTCGTTGACTAGAGAAAACTTCGCTAGCTCGTGCAATATAAACGTAAATTTATGCAATTACCATTTATGAAAACTTTTGTATTATTTATCCTTAATATTCTATTCTTTAAACATTGAACCCAACTGTCTAATATAACAACTCCATTGTATGGTTGTGCGATTAAATTAATTTTATAAGCCTTATAGGATTTGTTTTGTTTGGTCGTCGTGGGTCAACGGTTCTAAAAGAATGCTTGTCTTAATATTTGTTGTTCAGGTGTTGAACATTGTTTTTTAAATTCTTTTCAATGATGATATCATGCGCCAAGTGCACAAAACCTAAAAGACATTACACTTGAAAAAGTTTGCATTATTATCGGTAAGTAAACAGAAATCATTAAAAAGTGTTAATGAACGTGCCAAAAACTATATACGGGGCCAAACCGTTTGCTTCTCATTTCCCGGTTCAGTACAAAATAGGTATCTATATATACAATTTTTTCCTTTGAAGTTTGATCTCATGTTATTCGCTTTCTATATATTTGAACTTTTTGCTTTTCTATTTTTAGTTTTTTTATTTCAATAACTATCATTGCATTCAAATCTAAAATAATTTTAAAAATGTATAAGACTCATATTACTTATAATTTAAAAATTAATCAAATCCTCGAATTGTCAAGCCAAAAAGTCTACTGATGTTTTGCCCTAAGACAATAACATGTTTCCCATAATCTGAAACGGAAATTCTGTATTGATATTTCACAGGATATCGTTCAAACAAAATACCTCGACATTTTATAATACATAGATAAACTTGTTTAATATTTTGGTCAACCTAATTTAAAGGTTGGAGAGAAACGTATTCTCGTGTTTTGTAGATACGACTTATCACATTATATATTTGACCTCTAGTTTCTTGAATGAAATTCATCGCCGATCACGTGATAGTACATTTTTTTCATAAACTCAACGTGAACTGCTGCTGACGATGTAGTGTAATCATATCAACTACATATATAACAGACGTCGACAGAGACGACACAATCCATTTTCTTCTGTTTTCTACTAAAATAAGCTTGTGACAAGAGATGTAGTTGTATCTTCATAATTATAGTCAGGTCAAGATATACATAGGAGTTGCAAACAACAACGGAAAAAGCGATGAATCAGATTTAATGGGCTTAAATATGTGTTTAAGTATGGGTTTCACCTACTACGTATTATAGTTAGCTTGCAAAATCTATGCAAAAATCGCGTTTTTCAGATTTTCGCGTTTATTTCGCTTTATTTTTCTACTTTAACCTAACTAATAATTGTGTAGCAATTCTTGTAATTATTAAGGTTGGATATGAACATTTTCGATTCCGCCATATTTTTGGTGTCACTGAATAGAAAACTGAATGATGTATGGTCATGAATTTTTGGAATAATTTCTGTTCCAAGTCTAAGCTAAAATTAGTTATGTAGCTAATAAAAGTAGTTCTTTTTAAAATATAACGCTAGAAAGTTGGGAAATTTATGGAAACTTGTTGAAAATGCTACATTTTGGTATATTGATATATTGGTAAATAGATGTCAAGATAAAAGTATTATACCGATATGACGCAGTACAAACTTGAAAATTTCTTCTCAAAAAGCAGACTGTTCACTAAAAATCAACATCTACTTCTCGGGCTATATGCCTCGATAGACAATTAATTACATTTCTATGTTAAACAGGGATATCTTTAAGATACAACCAACTATTCTGGTTTGTATTCAGAATTGTGTCAATATGTGTCCATAGCAACGTGAAAATATCCCATGGTCTGTTATCAGTGTAATGTTGACATGACTGGGTGAAATTGTTCATGTGAGAAAAAATGAGGAAATTTGATTGGTTCTTGGAACTGTGAAAAAATTTTCGCTGTAATTTGCTACTAGCAAATTATCAATCACAAGTGCTTCAAATTTTATCGATAATTCTTTCTTTTCCACGAAAACTTGCATATTTTTTCGAACAAACCGAATTTAGATAAAATCACGAGTCCTAACGGACTCGTGATTTTATCAATCGGTTTGTTTTCATATTTTTGCCTCAAATAAACAAAAGTTTGAGTGATGAAAATAAAAAATTATGTGATAAAATTTGAAGAGCCAGTTGTATTTGGGAAGATAATTTTTTTTTCAACAATTTAAAATTTTGTATTACCTGAATGTTCAATATTCTCTTGGGTGATGGCACTGAATCGGTTTGTGTTCATTTTTCAATAAACTTCGAAGCACTTTTAGTTGTCAATAATGATAAATTCAAAGTAAAATTTTGTAAAAACAACAATTATTTTGCTAGCAACCGTTGCACAACGGTCGCACAATCAGTTGCAAAATTTGGTATTCTGTAAGGTAGTCGCGTCGCAATTGCTGGTTGCTGTCAAGATGCATAAAACTAGCGCCACTTGCAATCGGGTAGCAATCAACGTAACTTAAATTGTCTGTAAAATCAGCTGATGAACAAAAACAAATGTAAAAAATATTTAATATGCGTGAAAAACCAAGTAAGCCTACGAAACAGTGCCTTACACAACTAAAAGCAGTTGAAAATGGGTTTCCAAATACTTTTTTAGATGATTTGTTAAAAAAACAATATACTTCTATGTATTTTTGAGATGGGTGATATAGGTAGGCGCAAAATGTCAACGTTCAATCCTTGAATATTTACATAAAAAAATCACATAATGATGAAATGTGGGTAAATATATAGGAGAGTTTAAATCCTTGAATAATGAAAAAAAGATTCATTTTTTCATTTATGTAAGAATGTAGGTATTTATTTTCCAAGAACAAACATGTTAGAAACATCATTTAATAGATATTTTATTCTTGAAGGGCATATAAATCACACCATCATAGCCTAAACAAAAATTAACTCTTAGTGATTGTTTATGTTAACATAATAAAGATAAGAGGTAGGCACCTAGCTCTATGGCATCTGCCTTAAGGAAGAATTTTTATTTTCTCTCATTTTTAAATAGTGCATTAGGTACCTAGTGAATACATCAGTTTTGAATTATTGTGTCTTGTGTGGTTGTACTTATCCTTTTATTAATTAGGTGAGTAAAATAATTTGAGAAAAGGTACTGCTACTATTATTTGTTTTTGACGTACATCATACAGAAAATGGGAGAACACAGAGTTTTCAATAGCCAGTTGGAAGAGTTGATTGAATAGAAATCACAATTATAGTAGTTGTAGTTGAGTTGTTTAATAATTAAATCAAGTTTTTTTAATAGAAATTAAAGGTAAAGGTAAATTATAACATTTTGTCAATAATAAACATGTTTTATTTGTACAAATAGTAATTTAATGGGCTTACTAACTGCCCTCAGAAAAGTTGAGTAATGCAAAGTTATTTGTTTCAAAAATTGTGAAAAAAGAATAAAAACGAAAAGAAAAAAATTTATCTCAGCGGCCAAGTGAACCGCCATACTTCAGGTTTAACTTTTAAATAATACCGTTCACTACCATGTTAGTCATTACCTAATCGATTAAGATCATTCGAAAGTGGTATGAAAATGGAGTTCGACTTTTTTAAACATATCTATCCATTTTTTTATTAAACCATATTTTTCAACGACCTTTCCATATCTGTTATTATTTTTTATGAACGCTATTTGGTAAAAAAGTTTGCTCGCGTTTGACACGGAAATCCCTATGTCGCATGTTATAAATAACACAGTGTATATAGGAGTAGGACGTTTTATATGTATGTCAAAAACAAAACTATAGGTAATACTGGTGTTTAATTGATATTACTAGAAAATTTAATATGGAAAGGGAATCAGACAGTGAATTGATACTTTTTATGGATAGTTTCTTGTTATAAACTATAGTGTTTTAGTTTGACAAAAAATTCATACCCACATAGGTAATGGCTATTATTAACTCAGGTGTTGATGTCACATTATATGCTTGTTGAATAACATACTATTATTGCACTCCTCTGTCATTTTACTACAGCGTTTTGTCATCATGACAAATATGAACATTGAAATCGACTCTCTTTTTAGTCCAATTGAAGCAGCCTAAATAAGACATTTTTTGGTTTTTGCATTAACGTAGAAATAGCTATTTGTATAACAAGGGAGCAAAATGCTACTTTTCCTCCCGATGATGAAGTTTACTGCCCGACGCGTAGCAGAGAGAAGTAATCGGTAAATTATTATTTCCATAGTTAACTGTTTCTTATTTTAGTTTTGTCAGAAATATTTGGTAATAAGATAAGTTGCTGATATCATGTTATTTGAGAATTCGACAATAGAATATGAACTACGAGTGACGAGCTTATTGAGTTAGCAACAGTTAGCAAGCAGGTTAAATGCGAATACAAAGTAAATGATGATATACAAGATCAGGTATTAAATAGATTAATTCCAAATGTAACAGCTACGGACTTAGACTTTGACCGTAGGATATTTCAACTTTTCAAACAACACGGTTTTGTTGGTAAATATAATACAACTAGTTGACAGCGAACATTTTTACCATAAAATTATTTGAATTGACATCCACACAAATTTTCTTATAAATAATTTTATGTCGGCTTATTGTTGGTTTTATTTAAAGTCGACTACTCCTTAGTCCGTATCTGTATCATCTAATTGGTCCGGTTGTTGAAACCACTGCACCAGACAAATGACGTTACGACGACAATGTTGTCTATATTGCTCTTTAGATCTTCTCCGGTCACTGCAGTTTGTTGCATCCGAGTTTTGCTGGTTTTGTTGCTTTTGTACACAGCAATCAGGTGTGTCTTGTCTCGGCTGTCTAGTCTAGGCAAAAAAAATAAAAAACAAACTGCGAAATTACTATCTACTCCTTTGATAGGCAATTTTATTCATACCATGCAATATACGGGGTGTAGTGAGCTGGATGTTCATATGAATTGGATAAAGCTAGTTGGCTTATTTACAGGGGGAATTTTTCAACTTATAATAATTGAATAAATTAAAAATTTTCGGTTTTAGTTGGAAAAACATAATTTATATTTTATTTCACGTAATGTCACTAAAAATACAAACCCAATGAATCCAGTCAATGGAAAAAAATCACATTTAAAAATTATTTATATATTTCGATTTTTATTTAATTGCCTTCAATCATTTATAATTTAATTTGTCACATGTATGAGTTCACTAAATAAAAAATCTCTTGGAAGATTTCAAATTTAAAATTCTGCTGAAAATATGACTAATGAAAGTAATTGTTTTTTGTTTCTACTAAAAAAATCCTTTCAATTTCCTTTATTTAGTTGCCATTTTCAAAAGAAAATTTCCTCCATTAACTCTTTTATTGGTCACCATTGCCTTCCCTATGATGACGATTTCTATTAACTAT
>CAJUYG010000217.1:168597-212449 GCA_910591675.1 Galerucella calmariensis | reverse complement strand
TGGGATAATCAATGCATCAGGAAATTATATTCCACCTATATCCAAGAAAACGGAATATCGAGAAATATTTAGTAGGCGGGTTGAACGGATGCATTGCTTTAAGCTCTAAAAGTGGTTGGATGATCAGTGATTTATTTACTGATGTACTGAAGCATATCGTGCACCACAGTAAATGTTCTAAAGAAAAACCAATTTTACTTCTACTCGATAACCATAGTAGTCATTGCAGTCTTGACGCTATTATTTACTGTAGAGAAAATGGTATAATTTTATTGTCGTTCCCGCCTCACACATCCCATCGTTCACAACCCTTGGACGTTGCCGTCTTTGGCCCCTTCAAAACCTATTGCAAAACTTCCTTCGATGATTATTTAACAAATAACCCTGGCAAAGTAGTAACCATTTTTGAAATATCTCAGCTTTCAAAACTACCATTTCAACGAGCGTTCACGGCAGAAAATATTGAAAAATCATTTAGATCTACGGGTATTTACCCATTGAACACTCAAATTTTTCCAGAAGAAGATTTTTCGTTGCATGAGCATACTAGAGAGCCACCAACAGTAGTCACCGATTCAGAAAAAACTTCCGATCCATCTCCCAGCACTAAAAATACGGAATATGTGACTCCGGATCGTTTGCGTCCTCTTCCAAAAATCGCCGCCCCCAAATCTGAAAAGGTGAGAAAATCGCGTATATATACTGACACCCCGAAAAAAGGATCGTTTAATGGAACTGGAAAGGAGTAGAAACATGAAAAAAGCTGCAGCTGAAAGAAAGCATGCGGCCAAAAAAATTAAAAAAAGGGCCGAATTTTATTCTTCAGATTCAGCTGAATCAGAAACTTTCAGCGCTGCTGACAAAACGATTCAATTGCGACATTACACGAAGCACTGAGTGATTTCGATGATATAGACGACGATTATAGCCAAACTGACCAATTTAAATTGTGCGATCAGGATACAATTAAACGTGGTGATTTTGTTCTGGTCAGGTTCAAATGTAAAACTGGCGATAAGTTTTATGTAGGATGCATAATAGAAGATAATCCTGAGCAAGGAAATTACACAGCGGATTTTTTGCGCAGAAAAAGTTCTACACCTTTCTGCAAGCCCACTGTTCAAGACATTGCCATTATTTTAAGAGACGAAATTGAGTTGAAAATGCCAGCACCTATTCATCCTCCCGGAACATCACGAACAAGTACTATGTACAATTTTAATATAGATTTAAGCCGATTTAATGTTTCCCAAGTTACTTATGTACATACTTAATTCTTGTTTACATTTTTTTAATAAAGTTCATTATTTTTTTTCATTTATTAAACAATAATACGTAAATGTCTGATGCACCCCAATTAGCGTCACATCTACCCCACCCTGCTGTCGGAGCTACCCCAGCCAAGGGGGACATTCGTCATTTGACACAGTTTTCTTTTCCAGGGAAAAACAATACTGCAACATTTTTTGATCCTGCTAACAAAATTAATTTATAATAACGATATATGTAGCAAAAGATTTCAAGTACTAACATTTTTCCAAGAACTATAACTTTGCAAATATCACAAAACTGAAAAAAAGTGTCTGATCCTTCACAGCCTACCCTACTGAGATATATTATGTAAGACTTCGAGTAAAAATATTTAAAAAATAAGATTTCACGTGGAAACTAATTGGAAATATCATTAAAAAAAGAATGAACTGCACATTTTGTTCATTAAGCGGAATAAATAATAAAAATAACAATTAACTTGGTTGGAATATTATATACTTTGTTTGAAATTAAACAATAAACAACAAAGGCAAAAAATTGGTAATAAAATGAAGAAGCTAATGAATATTGTTATATAAATGAACACAAACTGACAATTGTTGATGTCAGTTGTATCGGAGGAGCATTTTCCTACAACCACTATGCAAAACACGCTTTTCTACACAAATTTGTATACGCAGAGCATGCCTTTTCTCAATTCTTTTGATAACCGTTGGAAAAGTAATGCGAAAAGCTACCTATGACCTGTTAACTTTTTTTGACAATTCAACCTAATAGTGAATTTCGTATTGATGTATAATTTTCTAATTTGAACCAACAGTAAATAAACTATTCATTTCATTACTTATTTCAATTTTTGAATTCTATAAACATTCACCTATCAAGCATCATTTTAGGAATTATGAACCAAGATCAAAATAATGTTTCTTTTGAGTTGTCCAATTCGGACATTGAAAATACTCCTCCAGATATTATCCAAAAAAGATACACCAGGCATAACAATACAAAATTGTTCAAATTTTACAATTAATTATACATTCAACTGACTTTTCTATTTATTTTCATATGGTAAGGTCTTTCTGTTCTAGGTTTAAGTAAAATAACTATAACCATTATTGTATTTTTTTCATTAATAAATGTGGTTTTTGAAAAAATATTGTGTACAACTTGTACGCAAATCACTTTTCCCACTCGCTAGATTTGCTGCGCTCGTGGAAAAAGTGACGCTTTGCGCACTAGTTGTACAAAGCACTATTATGAAACGGGCGGCAATCTGTCCAATCACTAGACAGCAGAAATGCCAACTTAAAATCAAATCGTGAATTGGAAGAAGGGGCCCAATTGAGTGGCCACCCAGATCACCCGATCTTACTCCTTTAGATATTTTATGGGGATATCTAAAGAGCAAGATTTATGCCACTAAACCTAACGACATCGCCGAGCTTCAACAAAGAATCAAGGAAGAAATTAGGCAAGTAACACCGGAAGTGTTACAAAATGTTCGGAATGCTATTTATAATCGATTAGGATATTGTCAGCAACAAGGTGGAGAGCACTTTGAACATTTATTGCATTTAAGTAATTTCAGTAAATATTTCCTTATTTTATTTTTTCAGACACATTACTTATAAAAAGTTACAAAAAAAAAATGGAATTGTATTGGCAATTGAAAAAGCTTCCAAATAAAAAATTAATCAACCTACTTACCCTTCCATTAAAAAAAAGTTGGGATATCTTAATAATTGAGAAGATAAACAAACCTCTTTGTTATATGCCCTGTTCAAAATAAAAATGAACGTGTTTCATGAATTTTGCGATAAGCTGGATAAATGCTGTAAAAGACTTAAGATATATTATTTACATACAATATTTCATCAATATTAATGTTATATATTTAAACGTTGATGATTGAAAGTTTCTAATGTTGGATTATGTTGATGAAACTTACTGTTTCTTGTATCTTATTCACACTTTTTACAAAAATATTACTTATATTAAATAAGTCTGAAACTATAATACAAGCCTTTGATTTTTAAATAATACCTCCGATTTATGCATACGAGGCAAATGCAATGAAAAAGAAGACGGTCAGATGAACATTTATAGTTTCCTCAAACTCAATAAAAAAAAACTGTCACATAATTTTGTTTTGCGACATCATCGTCTTTTAATCGTAAATAAACCATGTACCATAAAGAAAATCCAAAATAAACCTTTAGATTGGCCCTGGTAAAAAAAAAAATTTGTTTGCTTTGAAAACGTGAATCCTCACTCATTTATTGTTTTCGCAATAATTAAATTTTTAAATAACATGTAAAACATTACAAACATGTGAAGTCTGTCCGTCTGACTGTCTAGGAATAAAATATAATTTAACACATCGTCTGGTTGTTGGTATGTCAACATTGTGATTTTGTTTCTTGTAAACATTTTTTGAATAGGTACGCTAGACAAAACAACGAGAATACTTGAAAAATACAAAACTTAAAAAAATAAACTTCCAATATCCTGGGCAATAGAGGTATAGGTATCGGTTCAGGGTAGGTGATAATTACTATAGTATAGCACGGCCGGGGTCGAGTGGACTAGAGCAGACAATTTTGTTGTTCGTCTGTGATTATAAACTTATTTTTAATTAAACTTTGAACTTTGAAGTTTTGTGCAGTATTAGAAAGTATACTAGTTTTTTTTGGAAAAGTAACGAAAATATATTAAAGTCGGTTCGTTCTCAAGAAAAACCGTACGAAGTAAAATCATGTGAGTATTGAATTACCTAGGCAAGTGGATAAGATTGGACGGAACACATAATGTTTTTTTGTACGAACACGAATTTCAAAGAAAAATAATGAATATTTTATTAATAATATATTTTGGGAAGAAAAAGTAAAATAAAGGTATATATTTGTTGTTCTTGCTGGTTGTTGGATGATGAGGCTACAGAGTTTGCCATTTTATTAACAGACAGTTTTTAGATTTTCTATGCCATCTAATTTTATGTTCTAAAATTTTTCTCGCCGACTGGCACCAGTTAATCCGATAGCAAGGACAGCTTACAAACACAATAATTTTATTATTATCAATGTACTCATATTATTAATAGGCAATCAAACAATATATTAAAATAATAATTAAATTACATAAAATACATTAAATGTACCATTATTTACCTTTGTTGATAAATATTTATAATCAGGTGCTTCCTTCGAATATTTTTGGATTTCTTTCAAGGTTTTTATATTTCCCATTTTATCTTTTTAGTAATGCTCTCAATTTTACATATTTCGAAATATCCACATTATTTACAATGCATAATGTGCTTCGCAGTATTGACTATTGGGACCACAGTGTTGAGGCCTTATAAAATTTTGATTGTCCTTGAAACTAGATTACAACAACACTTTCAGAAAATGTTGAGATTTCCTTATCCTTTCTCCATTCCATGAATTTTTTATAAGCGAATTTATACTTTTCTTTTGATTTTTGAGGCAAAAGATTTAAATTGCTTCTGCTTACAATTTCTGGAGGTGTGTTTTCCATATATTCAACTTCTGAATCTGAATTATTGTCACTTCTCGAATTATTATTCTAATAATGTGCACTAAAGGATACGTCGATACTAAATATTTAAATTAAGAGCTAATAAGAATCTAATCTATAATTTTTGAGTACCTATATGGAAATAATCTACATCACACAATCTATTATATTTTAAATGGCAAACGTCAAACTACCTGTCAACAAAGGCAGCATCCTAAGATAGATGTGTGGGAGAGCCACTATAATAGTTCTTTGCTGTCTTTTACGCATGTGCAGTGTGTGGTACAGAAAATTTACGCATTACTCTCTCGCACCGTAGGGAATTAGCTACTTGAAACACCGAATAGTTGATTATTATTCGGTGCTTTGAAAACAAGTGAGCCCTGTCTATTTGTAAACTTTTCAGAGTGATAGTAGAAAAACGGATTTACTTCGATTTTGTTTTTACTCTGTCGAATACATGGAAAACTGTCAGAATGTCTAAAATGTTCTTATGCTCATTGGACATTCGTCCTTTTTTATACAATAATTTTTTTGTTTCGTTTGTTCATATTGTAATTTAAATTTTACGCCAAGTAGCTACACCTTCCAGTTTCTCAGTATAGTTTTATTGTTTGTATTTTAAGTGATATTATATGTTACATGTAGTCAAACTATCTATTTTATCCAAACTTAAGCTTGCAGATATCCCAAAATTCCTCCGAAAAATAGGTCTAAAGGAGCTACTAGTCTCTAAGACCTTCCTCAGGAACAAAGTAGAAAAAGTAGCACAATAGATACTTTAACTCTGAGTGAATGTCACCACAATATACACACATACACATGTCCTAACCTCAGTGTAGAAAATTCTACGTGTTGTCGTTTCTTTAAATAAGGATACATTTATCTCCATTCGGTTTTATAGTTTTGAAACGCATATGAATTCTAGACCAGTTTTGTTGCCATACCATATCTACTTGTCCTTTTATATTATACCATGCAGTTTTTTCATTTTCTCCATTTGCTTAAAACTATTCGACACTCGCTGTAAACCCGTTCAATGTTGTTAATAATGTTTTGTAAATTCCTAAATCGATATTGTTAAAATTGTTACTACTCATGTATTTATATAATAATTGTAATTTTATAGGAATCAGAAATCTACCAGAAGTGCATTCGACCGCCTCCAAATCGCACAGTGCTAGAAAGTGAATCCCCACCCCCGTACAGATCCTGTTCCGCCGGTATGCTATCCACCTCTTCATCAAGCAGCAGTACCAGCAGCGATTGGTCGACTTCTTCGAATCCCCTCGTAGTGAGGTGCCACTCGATGTCCTCAACTTCATCAAAACCTATAAACCACTCATCTCATAGTGTAACTATACAAAAGACTGATTTTTTACAAAGAACTGTTAAAATATTTACCGGAGGCGGTAAAAAAACCGCCTCACAGCAGACTGTTTATCAACCGCCTCCTGCTCCGACGTTGCCAGTGGTTATTGTACCCAACATTGTGAGGAGCCAAAGGGTCGTAGGCAAACCGCCTGCCGATGTTTGACCATACGTCCCTTCTTAGCTGATGACATTTTGTGTAAATTCATGTTTTTTTGATTCCATGGATTCAGCCTCGTTTTGCGTCGTAGGCACGTCTGTCAACCTTTAGAATTTTAAAAATAATACGATAATACACGCGGGAGAAAAACGAACCTATATTATGTATTAACTGCCAATTCTGGAAAATTATAAAAGTTTATTAAACTTTATTTTCAATATATTGTCAGTGAAGCAGATACCAGAGATTATTGTGATGTTTGCAGATACCAAGAAAGATTCTCAATCCATTTTCTTGTATTCTGAAATTATATAACCGCTCACATTTCATGCATATTTTAAATAGAAAACTGTGAATTTCTATTTTAATTTAATTGAATTCTACAACCAACTTGCGAACACACGTATATATCTAGAAAAATATTGAGTTTTGTATATTATGCACATTAGATGAACTGAAAATTATTTTGATTTATTGTGAAAAAACGTTCAATTTACTTTCTCTCAAATTAAACTTCCCGCTTCTAAATTCAACCTATCACTTCTGAATTCAACTTTTCACTGATGATTGAAACTACCACTTCTGAATTTAACTTTTCAATCTGAATTCAACTTCACACTTCTGAATGAAGCTTTTCACTTACGAATTGAACTTTCTAAATATAACTCCACATTTCTTAATTGAACCTATCTCTTCTGGATTAAACTTTTCACTTCTGAAATCGACCCCCACTTCTAAATTAAGCTTCTAGACCAGTGATGTTCTCTAGCCTGCTACCTGGTGACACATATCGGATTCAATTTTAAAGCTCCCGTTGTTTCAGTTTTTGTTTTGTTGAGTAGGTATATAATTACCATGAAACAATAGTTGACGACAGTCATATTTTTTCCAGTTTGATTTTCACTCTGAATTTTAATAATTTTCCATATTTGGCAAGATTGGACACACAAAAAATGTTGGTTTATGTTTCAAAACCAGATATTTAAATGTTTTTTGTTATTAAACAGAGTGTGTTTTTACATAATCTGCCAATTTCGATCAAAAAGTTCATTAACGAACAAATCGAAGTTACTAAAACACACTAGATCGATACACAATACTCCAAAATCCGAAATGAATTAAATAGAAAATTTTACTATATGCTTGTTATTAACGAAATTTTTAAAAATATATCTGAGGTTTGACTATATTAGTGGTTAACGAATTTTTCACATCACTTGTAAGTCAACGGAAACTTTTGATATAATTAATCCCTTATGTCGGTTATATTTTTGTAAATGAATAATATCATGCTTTTTTAACCATTAATTTTACCTTCAACCTATGAACATTCCCAACGATCTACCAATCACCCGATCCAGTCATCTCTTCCAATCCCTCATCGCACTTCACTTCACTGGCTTACCGATTTTTTAGTTCCAATTAATTTATAATTCAATATGAAATAGTCAATTGTGTGCATTCTCGTCGAATAATTTAAATGCAACTCAAGTATCAAACTTATCTTAGTCAGACAATTTGTATAGGATTTTAATATCTAGGAAGTAGTCGTTTGAAAACAAAATTATCCAAACAACTCGTTAACTTATCGAAACTACACCGATCAAAGTTATGTGGCGTGATTTCTAATCATTAATTCTTATTTCAAAAAGATAATGAATATTTTTTCAAATGGAAATATTAAGACGCACAAACACTTCTTAAATAGACGATCCCACATATCTGCGTCCGATGAGTTTTTTTAGTGTGATGAACGTTCTCTTTTGTATTTAAACTTCTTTGGAGATGTGCTCCCCATTAGAGAAGGTTTTCAACTTTTCCTGTACCAATTGGTTGGTTTCCTTGATAATCAATAATTTCGCCTTTTCTTCGATAATCAAATGACGCTGTTTCATCTTTGAGGAAAGTAACCTTCGGGAAAGTCGAGGAAGGATCTTATATCGACGATATTGGAGGAGTAGTAACCAAGAAAGATGAACTACCAAAAGCAGCTTCTAATCTTCCATTTTTAAGAAAATACTAAAAACTTTCTTAGATATCTACATTCTTGAAAGTTTTGAAAATAATTTTGATTGAACAATTGAAGAAATAATCGTTAATAATGACTGCACCATGTAGACAAAAAATGAAACTAAAAGAAGTTGACGTGCATTGTAAAATATTTTCCCCAAAATATGTGCAATAAAATACGTTGCTGAACGAAAACCCTTCCAGGTACCATAAGGGACTTCGGTCCACGTTGTAAACCCAAAAATTTTCTAACACTTGCTGCTTGGGAATTGATTTCAGAACGAATTTACCATACTAAGGCTCACGTTTTTTATAAATATCCACAAACTGCGCCTCGGCTCCTTAAAAGCATGTAATTCGATCCAAAAATTGGAATCATTCGATATTATCATCATATACCTTTAATTATTAGTTTACCTGGGATTGGAAATTAGCTTCTTTAGTTTAAGAGGACCTTATGAGCGAATAAATCTTTTTAAATTTCTCGCAAATAGTTTTGTCTAAAAACTTTCAATCAAAGAACATCAATTTCCGAATTTAACGAGTTGAATTTTTGAAAACAATAAATAATAATAAATAATAAATTATGGTCGCATATTTGTTAAGATTATTTTCCAAATTATTTAATTACCAAATAATAATTTTTTCTCACTCATATATTTTTAATTATTGAATGTACAATAATTTTTAAAAACGCATTCTTTATGTACAACATTTATAGGTGTTTTTCCAACCTTACCCAGCAAATTATTTTAGTATGCACAGTGTTAGCAGGAACCTACTGAATTTTTGTATTAACTTATTAATATTTTCTTTATCTTGTTTTCCGAATCTCCATTTTCATTAAACAATGACTTCTATATACCGTCAGAATAATGATAATAAATTTAGCAGCCTCTCAGTAAGCTATGTATATGTGTAAAGTGTTGCCAATATTTAGTAAATGTGCCGGACCCCTTAATATTTTTATCATTTTATCCAATTTTACGAGAGGTATCTACATGAAAACGTTGTAAATGTTATTTGGAAACACCCTGTATAAAAGAAGGGGAACCGAGTTACTATAGATGTCTCACTAGTTCTGAAACGCATTCATAGTGCTCTCGCACTCATACTCCCGGTTGATAATTTTTATGTTTAGGGGCTGTTCGGTCATTACAATTGGTCTGACTAACGAAATATAATAACTTAGTAATAGTTGCCTTGATAACATATTTGAAAGTCAGACATGTGGAAATAAATGAAGTTTATTTATTTTTTGTGGAGCTTTAAGTCTGACAAAAGTTTTGGTACATGGAAGTGTCTGACACTTATGATACTACTTTAGAATATTATTCTGCAAAACGTATATAAAAATCACACATACAAATTCAAGTAAAGTAACTCTTATTCTTAGTTACCTTTCTCACCTGATTTTTCCCAGGTGCCCTTAGGCTAACTCCACAAACACACAGATATTCAAAGAACACGGGATGGTACTGAGAACCTAACATTCCATCCATTTGAAAATAAGTTATGTCTTATCGCTCTAGAATCTTAAACAAGAATACATTTCTACGCTAAAAAAGAATTAAGAATTAAGGCAGCAAAATCCTCACGCTAATTCAGGTGTACTTGTAAAGATAGCACACGAGATGATTCTAAATCGGGATCCGAAATCACGAGCTTTTTACCGTATTCAAGCTACAGGAAAGCAAATGGGAAGTGGAGATTTACTCAGAAGAATATCAGAAAGAGCGCAAAGTGACTTGAGTGAAGTTAAAGCTGAACTACAAAGGGAATCGGGGGCTGTTGAGAACAACCAAACAGCTTGTAAGGTATTTTTCGAACCTTCCAAATACACGGTATTGGAAAGTTGTGGAAAATTCGAAGTTAGAATCGTTAGAGTCGGTAATACTGAATGTCCGCTGAGTGTGGAGTCCAAATGTACATTATTGACCATTAACGTAAAAGTCCAAATATACCTACCTCATTGACCATTAACAATATTGATGTGAAGCTAGGAGCCCAACACAATTTTCTACCGCTCAGACAGGATAGTTAAAAATTCCAATATTTGGAGACAATTATATAGTTTTAAAGAGCAGCGGGGCAGGTTAAGGATATGTACAAATAACGCTAACCTTAATATGACAAATTCGTTCTAAAATTCGCCTTTCTATGCGGTAGAAATAAAAAACATTTTACCTAAGTGAAACAATTCTTATTTCAAGTGCAATGTTCCAATCAATTATTATTCATGGACAAAATTATCACCGTCACAATGTACATAGTGCAATCGTTAAAAGTAGGTACGTTCCAATAAAACAAAAGTTTTCGTTGAAAAAAACAAAGATTCGTTTCGCAATTAACACAGAACGCCATCTTTTGTATTAAAGATAAGGTTATGTGAGTAATAAACCATATTTTGTTAAAAGAAATGCAACAAAAGTTCCTTTTTAATTTTTGCAAATTGCAGTTTACTCATGCTTGTGAAGTGATAATGTAGTCTAATCTGTGATTCGCCCTTGTCAACCGTCACTTGTCGCGACGAAATATAGCATCTCTTAACCTGGTATTGTATTCTAAGGTATTAGCATTTTGTTTTGCTAACAACTGATGAACTTGTCGAGATATTAAACTTAATACTAATACTTTTACTTTCGGACACAATATGAAGCTAGGATCTGTGAAACATATATAGCGCAATTCAACAATATAAATGATTTTTTGCAGTTTGCGCAAATTAGTGGGAAGCTGATTCAATTTTTGTTTATTGAAATATGGTTTGTTTGGATAAGACGCAGAGGCAAAGAACTGTCGATATCATCGTGTATGTGTACGACAGGGGTGATTAGTAACGACTTTCAAGGACGTTTAGTATTTTTTTATTGAAAAGCGTATTTATCGGATAGATAAAACACTTTTTTAAATGTGGTATACATGTGTAAAAATTAATTAAATTCAAAAAACCATTTAATAAAATAATGTAAGTCATTAAATCTAGTTAAAAAGTGAAATATCTGCGCATGCGCGGTCAGTCGTGCCAAATGTGTGTATATATTGTTTTGTGTACTGTGTACATGGATTTTGTTGTATAAGCAAATGCAATTTTTTTCTTAGTGTAATCTATTATTATTTTTGAGGCTGTTTTTTTAGTTTTTATTTTCAATATAAAAGTACAAGTTCCGTTAAAAGTTTTATTTGAATAATATTATTTTGTTCTACTGATACTTTCATATATATATATATATATATATATATATATATATATATATATATAAAGTGAGAGTCAAGAAGTTTGCACATAAATTTCAATTATTGTTAGACTTGGTGAATTACAGGTAGCTTCCATATATTTTAAAACGACATAGGTACCTACATAGAATAAGAAAAATATTATTTAGCATTAAAAACAATAATCAGATTTAAAATCATAGTTTTAATTCTAAATAAAACTCATTTTCTTCCGTATATTGATTGAAAATTGAAAAGGTCGCTCCTCAACAATTTTTAGCAATACATAACTCTTTTGTGTAATATATATCTTGAGAATATTTTTCGTATTTTTGGCGCTCACTATATAAATGGAATTATTTAAAATTATGCTTTTTTGTTTGCAAAATGTGTCGTTAATTTAATCTAAACTTAAAAGATGTTTATTGGGCCATAAGAAACATTTTCAGCAACTTTTCGTATTTTCTCATTTTCATGGTCGTCTTCTTTGGTTATCCATTCTAAATAAATGCTCCAAACGGTTATCAGACATTTTTTATTTAGCACATGACAACATTTCACCTTTAACCTCTAACCAAAATAAAATGATCAGTTTTGTTGGTACTTCATCATCTTCCTCAAAACTTCGTCTGTTTCCGATAACCTTAATACTCGTATCCTTGCTATTTGTATATTGTTCTTCTTTTTGTTGCTCAATCAAAACATTCATACACATTTTTTCCTAAAGATAATGTAACATTTATTTCAGGAATAACCATGTCCATTTCTAGTGGTTTGGCAAATCCAAATGTCTGAGAGTTTTGGAAATGAAACGGTTCAATAAGATACCCCATCAATCAATTTTGCCGCATGTATTTCTTGAACTTTTTCATTAAAAAGCAACAATATTTTTCTCAAATTATTTGTAGACTTTTTATTTTCATAACTTCTTTATTGACTATGCAGTAATTCTTAAGTCATTTATTCCTTTTTCTTTTTAATTTATTATTTCTTCAGCCTTTTTTATTTTTATGTTTACTGGTTTCTCCCTTTCATATGATTTTCTTCAGCTTCATTTCCACTCTTTTCTCCCCATTTTATTATCGACAAGTTGTCATTTTAAATTATTTTCTCTTCCCTTTTTCAATAACTCTTTATTTCTTCCCTTTTGCAATAATTCTTTATTTCTTCATTCTTTCAGTCTTGTCCTCTTCAAGTTTATTTTTCCTTTTCTTTTGGTTTGTCTTTTTACTTCGCGGTTTCCTTTTCACTAATAAAAAACTCTTCACATAAATATTCAAATGATCCAGAAAAAAGCATTTAGTTAATAAAATTATCTCCACTAATACTTCAAATTTGTGTCTTCCACATACATCAAATGAAAAAAACTACTAAATATAAAAACTTTTCCAATACCAGTTGCGTACATTAAACTAGTCCCTATATTTTGAAAAATTATAATATTATTAATGTATTTTTAACTGGTATTCAAAAAGTTTATATATATATATATGTATAATAAATACACCTTTGCCTTTCACTTGATTTCCTACACCAAGAAAAACAATTTCTTATAAAATAAATGGTCCATCAGAATAGTCCAAAAAAAGTACCAATTAATAAAATGTACTTTTAAAATCATTAAACATTTCAAATAACACACTTACGACGAACTTGTGATTGGGTACACAAAAAAATGGTAATATTTTGTTTAACAGCTTGAAAAAACAGAATTGAGTCTTTTAATTAAATCCAATGTTCAAATTTTTACCTCTCAGCTTTGCCGTGCATTCGAATCTTATATTCTTCATACAATATTTTTCAAATCGTGGAATGATAAATCTCTTTATCTGTTAGATTCATCAAAAATCTTAAAATCTCCGTCTGATCATTGTTCATTTTGCAACGTTTCAAAGTAACTTCTCAATAATTTTATCCTGATCAGAATAAATTTTCATCAAATCGTTTTAAACACGTTTTAGTTTGTCCGACATACTTTAACTTCTTCATTTTGATTTTCCTAGATTTTGTGTACCCAATAATAATTTTCTCTATTAATTTGTTATTATATGAAGATGTAATCTCTCTAAACATAAACAGAGATAGTAGTAGACTAAAAAAAGTAAACAAATATAAAATATATTACTTTTTTTTCGAGAGCCAAGAGATTATAATTATTTTAATTTTTATTTATTTATTTTTTAAATAAACGTATTAAAACTTTCATTTTCTTTTATTTTTAATTTGTTTTCCGTTATTTTTCTTTACGTTTTTCCTTTTTTTTAATTTTAATTTCACAGGAAGTTTAGATCTTTGAATCGTTGATGCTTTGTTGGAAACTTTATTCTTATACAATACTCAGTACATAGCTGATAGGGTAACTTCTTGAATGCTACATGTACATCTCGACCTGCATGATGACAGATGTAGTATATACTGTGGGCCAAATTCAGTTGGAACATCATTTGAACCCTAATATATCATTTTTGATGTTTAATGAATTCTATTACTTAGGGGGGTGAATTTTAACCAGGACCAGACTGATTAAATCAATAAATTTAGAACGAAAACCTCAAAAACGATGATTTTTATTGGAATACTAATTTCTGAGAAGCCTTCGCAACAGAGAAAATTTTCAACAAAAACCAGTCAGCAATGGTGTGAACAAACCAGTATTGCTATAGTCAAACTCCGCTTCTTTATGCCGGTGGCAAAGCTGCTAGGACCAACCATTTTCTAGTGGAAAAACCAATGTGGATAATCCTAAAATCATCACAAATTGAAAAGAATTCGTCATTTTTGAAATGATTTGAAAGGGACCTGAAATTAATCTAATTTATTTAACAATAAAAAAAATTAAATAAAATATAAAAAAGTAGCTGTCAAATGAATAAAAGACAATTTAGTAGGAAATATAAAATATTAAAAATCTAAATGAATCCGTTGGGGGGATATAGACGTAACGGATTCCCTATAACATGTCGTTTTATACGCATTTGTCACTAGGTGTAGTATTAGATGAGCGCAGAATCCTCTTTATATATAATGTGCGCCAAATTAAGTTGGATCGTGATTTGAACCCTGATAACCTAATGGATTCTATTGCTTTCAGGATATGATATTAGCCAATATCTTCTTGTTAAAACTTGGAAATTAATAGGATACATTTTTAACAGTGCCTCAAAACCCAATGGAGTTCATGGTTTGTGACAATTACAGTTTCACAATCGGTGGTAAACTCTTAGGATTAAGTAACCTTAACCGAGACACTAACCATTAGAACATGTTTCACAATCATCATTTAACTAATGCTCAGATAACTTATGAAATTATATTAACTTTTGTTGTGTTGGTATGAAAACCATCGATAGTATGATGTTCTATGTCAAATGAAAGGAAAAAGCAGACCTTTAGAGGTTATGTTTTACAGTTTTTATACTGGAACTACCAAACTACCCCACGCTTTAATTGTAGGATGGGAAATAGCCTCCTCAATATCTTCCAACAGACTTTCTACTGTCCACTTTTACATACGAAATCTGCATAAAAAATTGTGACTGTCGAATTCTTCACGTCTTGTGCGAATAATTTTTGGCCATCTGACTTCATCGTCACTGCTATAGGCATTAACATTGTACTCTTCCATATTTCTAATTGTTTGTAATTAAAAATAACAATATACAGTAGTAAAATTTGACAGTTGATGCAGTTAACAATCATAAATTAGGTTAGATTTCCTTGGTTAGCACAGTTACCCGTACTTTGGATTGCAGTTAAATTTTTTAATGGTTAACCCTTACTTATACCCTTGACCACATATTGTGAAACCCAAATTTTGTCGTAACCGCTAGATACTTTTTAACCATGAGGTAACCTATTATTGTGAAACTGGCTGTTAGTGAATTAAAACGAACAATCATGTATTGATGGGAAATGTCAACAGATCATAAATCATTGGAATAGGAATGACCAATGGAGAAGACGCTTACAGGATGCAGTTGATAATGATTTTCTATAACGCCATAACAACAAATACTAAAACAGGATGAAATAAATATTTAAGGGGGATCCCATACAACAAAAAAGTGATTTTTATGCTCGATATTTATAACGACAAGTAGACGTTTGAAATATTTACAGAATATTAAGTTACATAGTCAAAAATAAATAATTGAATTAAAATAAAACAAATATTTAGAGGGGTCTCTCATACAACTAACGTGATTTTTTTGTCGATATTGATAACGACAATATATAATGTTGAACTATATTATTCACAAATGAATAGTTGAATTAAAATTAATAATTAATCGGGGCTCCCTTACATAAAACGTGGTCTTTTTTCCGTTTTTATAGATAATGGTGCGGAACCTTCGTGTGCGAGACCGGTTTTTTGGAATTTGAAGATAAATTCGAATATACATACAAGTATGTACAATACTTCTGTGGATGTCTAGATGTTTATTCAATTTTATTAGTATTTTATCACTGTATTTGTTAAATTTATGAATAAACGTTATTATTAATATTATTATTATATGCAAACTACAAGACCCTCAGAAAGGCAAATCACAACGAAGGAGCGATTCGAACAAACAGCAGTGAGTTGTTGAAACAGTAGAAGAATCAAGTTGTTTAGGCACATATTTAATGACTAAACAAGCGGATGTTAATTTCTCAGTTGAGTGTCTGCATGTACAGACCACTTGAGGACACCGTCAATATGAAGACCAAGAAACTCAATCAAATTTGCAGATCATATTAAGTCATTGTTGAGTTTGAGAGGGAGTGTAAGTGACAATAGTATCTAATGAATCTGATGATGAATAGGTGTTCTTTGCACAACACGACTTCTTAATAGTTATTCTGATCGTGTTTCCGTTCATTTAATTTTTATTTGGTGCTTCACCTGACTTTGTTTTATTTGCTTAGGTATCTTAGAAGCTTTATCTGACTGTTTATAATCAAAAGGACAATCAAATCAATACAAAACAACGGAATACAAATCTAAAACCCATTCAATTAATTGTTTGTCATCAGGGCATTAGTGTCAACCTGTCAGTTTGTGGACTCCCTGCTTAGCGCATTTGCTTGGTAGTATTTGTTATACAGTGAGCACATTTTTGCACGTGAAAACCATAGATAATATCACACATTATAGTTAATACTCTTATCGTAAATGAAATTTTGAATGGTAAATATGTTTGAGTATTAGAGAATTGGTGAGCTTGTGAATATAATGTTGGTATACAATTTAATATAGAGCTGGCGAAAATATCTCAAAATTTCCGGAATCCGCGAAATCCTTCGAATCTGTTTTCTCCACCAAGAGTGCTATTTAAAGTACTTGCCAATTTAGACTTTCACGGAATCTTCGAAGTTATTTGTGAATTTACGACCAATTATTTGATCCTTTCCTTGGAAAAATTCCATCATTTTTTTGCTTTTCCGAAACTTTTCATACGCGTCCGCGTAGTTTTTTTATTTATAATGTTTGGATTGCCTTATAACAACACTTTTAAACAGATATACATGAAAAAATAAAAATTGGAATAATTTTATAGCGTCAAGAATAGCCAACGAATCATTCAGGCAATTCAGACAAATTTCGCTTAAAGTACCCTTTAACGAATCACTTCAAGAAATTGCATAAGTAGGTTCTAGTAAAGTATTGCTTGTTATGCTACGAATTCTCTTGATAGCGAGTGATGTCAAGAATTGTGTTCTAGAAAGCTACTAACATCGTTAGATTATATTAGATTTGTAGTAAAAGTTGCATACATTTAGGAATCCTGAATTTCCTTTTTTTCCCTTTTTATAATCATTTATTGCCAGTACTTATATAAAGAATATACTAATAAAATACCAAAAGCTGGATATTGGCTTAACACCTCATGTCAATGTTAAAGTCGTTATAATGTAGGTACTAATATACTTACCAAGTTTTATCTAGTTCTGAACCTAAAACCGACAGTACCAACTAATTTAAAAATCGCATTTTCTTGAAAAATGATTGGAGGAATATTGGATATTTGGTTAAAATAATATTGACTTTTTTCACGTGGCCATCGATTTTGTAATGAAAACGATATATTTATTTTGGATGTTTATTTGATAGTCAATCAAAAACTGTTGGTACTATAATGCCGTTCATAGCGAAATTGAAGATATTTCACTTAAATTTAAATTAAACAATTGACAGTAGAGCATTGTTTTGTTTTAAAATATTGTTTATGGAGACAACTAATAAAATATAAGTGTTTAAGTGTAAATCTGAATTAAGTTATTCATTTTTGACAAACAAAGAGTTCATGGGAATGTATACAGTGTTTATATTAAATTTTTTCTATAACACTGGTATTTTTTTATTTTCATACCAAAACAATTATTCACAGAAAAAATTTCTCATGAACGTCTGGAAATGTCACGAAAAATTGAAATAGAGATTTGGCTTAAACCTGTATTCGATATTCCATATAGGAAAATATTTTGATAAGAAATTATCCAAATTTATATAAAAAAATTAGTGTTATTTCCATATAAACTGGCAAAAATTAATTTATTGTCCATTGAAAAGTAACAATAGCTGATAATAATCAAAAATAGATAATTTCTTATTAAAAATCGCCTTAAAATTAAAATGCTGTGAGAAACACTTATTCCAAGCAATGATTGTAGAATTGATTAAATTTATCCCTAGTACTATCAATGAAATGAATATTCAACCAAAGCTATAATCATGTATAGTCTGAGCCCATGTATTTATAACAATTATCTTTTTTTTCACATAAAATCGACGTACAAGAAAATTTACAAACGATACACTATCTCTGCGGCAAATATTGTTCAAAACGATTTTTCCAAGATTTTTCATCAGAAATTTTATCGCTCAGTAGTCATGATTATCATATCGAGCTTCGAGCCTTACAATAAGTACCTACAGTTGAAATTTAGAAATTGGTTATACACACCGTTTTGAATTATCCAGTGAATTTGAAACTAAAGAACGTGATGAACTATAAACAAATCTGTTGGATTAATGACACACTGGAAAATAAGAATTGGAATAGCAGATGTAGTAGCAAAAAGAGGGGTTGAAATTATTTTTTTGGAGACTGGAATCCCTTGGCAGTATCAGCACCAATGTAATATTGGAAAAAATAGGTATCAGAAGATCTGATAATTGTAAAGATCTAGTTGGGCGGAAACATATATATTTCTGGGAAACCTCAGACATGTGAGAGCCAAAGAATACCTAAACGAGAGAACGACAGCACTATAATTGCTTTGAGATGTATCCCAACAGGACACTGCCGCCTGTATCGGCACTCGGCACATCAAGAAACTCAAGTAAGAGGAAGTTTATAGATTCTTCGAAGGGAAAAATAAATCTCCATTCACATACTAGCGGAATACTGCTGGATGGAAGAAGCTACCTAAAATTAAGCCTGCAAATGAGAAATACCAGACTCTTAAGCTTTTCTCAGGAGCTGGGTAGAATAAAGATGGTACAATAGATCTTTTAGGTCTCAGTGAATCTCACTCCAGGATACATATACATATTATTATATGTGTTCTATGTTGATGGAGACCGATCAAAAAGTTAAGTACAATCCTACTCTGGCTTATGCAATATTTTGATGCACATGGAAATAGCTTCCAGAAGTATATTTTATTGTTTTAGTCCTACTAGATTTTTAGATAGTTCCAATGTTGCAATATTTGTTTAAAAACTCTATGACTAAACTTAAAGTAAAATTATCCATTCAGAACCACAAAATAATTTTTTAATTATTTTAAAAACATTTTTGGGTTTTCCTTGGTAGAATCTAACAAGCTGCTCTAATTTCAAAAATTTCAATGGTATCAAAAGAAAGTCGTTTGTAATTTTCTTTTTGGATAAAAAGAAAAGTTTAACGTTATTGAATTCGTTGTACTATCTGAATATGAAATTCATATTCAATAATTCATAATATTATGTAGGGTTAACCAATGAAACGATTTAATATCAATGTGTTATTATCAACATTTATTTGTAATTCACCGAACACACTTTTGTTGACAAAAATCAAATTTTACTTTCATAATTTTGGCTCTATGAATTAACTAACTCGATTTGTTGGTTGATCCAGTACCTACCTACATTTTTATAACCATTTGTAAGGTACATTCTGTAAAAAAAATAAATAGAAGCTGCTTCCTCCTAAATAAAACCGTGATGGGCTCCTGGACTTCATGGAAAAACTAGTTTAGGCAGTGTTTCCAAACAGCTATTATTCACCATCTGTCAATGTAAACAACTCGCAAATACAATCAAAATTACATTTTGACATTGTTTCTACCATGTATGTTGAAAGTTCGGGTTGAGCAATTAAAAATTCTAGATTCCATTTACTTGAACTACCAGCATACACAAATAAACCATAATCTATTATCAATTAATGTAGGGGAAATTGCAGTATATTAACGATATATTTATTAAAATCCGATGCAATTTTAGTAAAAACCAACTGTATTCAATTTATTTTGATAATTTCGTTTACTGTTTCAATAATAGAAACTATTTAAGCACGCTCTCAATATCTTGTTTAATGGAAACTAGTTCAAAGACATAGAGATAAACAGTCCACAAGGTAAAATTTAATTTAATGGTTCTCTTCAAGAGTTTTTATTTCACTTAGAGCCTGATAGAAGTGTTGATATTAAACTACGACATGAACCATTCTTGTTAAACAAAAAAAATACTATTGACTCTTGAAATTATATATTTGCCTTATTGTCCACTTTATGGGGTATAAATTCATTTTTTATCTTCCAATTTGGATATTTGTACCTGTTTGCACTGTTTTCAAAATTTTTTGTGAAAATATGCCTATATAATCGTGTTTTTCACATTATAGTTTGTTCCAAAAAGTACATAGAATATTGGAATGCAAAAATATTTGACAATAATTTAATAGAAACTTTAGGTAGGTACTATTGAAAAATGCACAATTTTTAAGTTTATAAAAGAAAACTTGTGGTGGATGACAAAATAAAAAATTATGTGCTATAAAATAAAATAGTTTCCTTACACACTAAACTATTAATTGTAAAGTGTTTTGCCAAGTTTGAGTACAACTCTGTCATATCCGATAAACATCTGGTTGTTTAATGATTATTGCACTTCAAAACTCTACGTGCTTTTTGAAACAAACTATAGCAGGCCATAAACATGATAACAGTCACTAACAATAACTGGAACAATAATTTAAAATATATAGGATATAGAGCTTCTAAAAAATCATTCATTTTCACACTAAGTGTGTGACTAAATTTATTTTGGTAGAAAAGGTGAATACAGAATTTAACTATCCTATCCACCATCTTAGCACAAACACCGGTGTGAAGCTCGTGACGTCACGTATTTGTGAACATCATTTGTCATTTTGTATATCTGTTACACCCAAACATCGAAAACGCTCATTGAGCGAAAAAACCGACCGCAACGCGTTGTGGACGGTGCCGAACGACCAAATACCGCAATGACAAAATTTTTCGCTTTGTGTCCGTTCTTGTTGACCACGACGCGTTTAGGACAATGCTCAAATGCCCACGATGCGTTCTGTTAGAGAGCTCATAAACCGGTCTTTCTTGTCTAGACTTGTCAGTAAGTTTCCGACTGCTTTCGAGTGAACTTATGTCTATGTTATTGAGCGAAGTCGCTACTATTGTTGCTAAAAACGATAATACGACAAAGGTGTTTAATGAAAAACTTGAAAATATCGTTGATAACAGCAATGATCGGAGTGATTATTTTACGAAGGAACGGTATCAAGAGATCGTCCGAGAAGTGGAAGAAGCGAACCGCTTGAAAATTAGCAAACTGCCCTTGTCGTCCAAACAATATAGAAGACTAAATAGGTATGTGAGTCGATTTTGAGAAGTCACATATAAGTTACAGAAACTGTAAGATATAGTAAGTTGCCTTGTAACTATTACAGATGTTTGCTTACAGACCTTACAGATATGCTAAGAATTGACCCAATGATATCATAACAATTGGGGAATATGGAAAGTTAATTGAAAAGTCCAAAGGAACACAGGATGGACATTTTCGATATGACTGTGAAACGGAGTATCTTTTTCGCATTATTGAAGCTGCTCAAATGGCTGCTGGACATACAAACGAACAAGAGGTTTATCTACCTGCGATTCAGCTAACTATTATTGTAAATAAAGTTTCATGTAGAAATAAGCCTACAATAAAGATTTTAAAATTTTTATTTTTTGATTCTGTAAATTTACTAAACATACACTAAACAACAAGAACGGAATTAACACGAAAAATTATGTCATTTCGGTATTTGGTCGTTCGGCACCGTCCACAACGCGTTGCGGTCGTTTTTTTCGCTCAGTGGGCGTTTTCGATGTTTGGGCGTAACATATCGATTGTACTTCCATTGTACATGCTAGTTTTGTGTCGTTTATATGATATTTCGCTGTAAGCTATCAATAATCTCACTTTTGTATAATACGACAAAAAAGGTTAGCTATATGGAACAAGATTCTGTCAAGGTAAATAGTTCAAATGTACCAAGAATGAACTTGTGGATGCTGTTAGTATTTTTCTTTTTCTAACAATAGCTTTTGTTCAACTGACTGTGTATGTAATTATTGTATATGTATATTAATAGTTGAGATAACTCGAATAATAAGATGCTGCTGGATATCTCCTTACAATATTTAACCACACAATTAGGTATAATCAAACTATCGCAAAGAATAATTCGAATTATATGTATCAAAATCAACTTTCAGCTTGAAAGCTGTCAAGTGTTTATGAAAGCGTGATGTCATGAACAGAAGCCATTACCATTCTATTGTATTGGCTCGAAATTGCAATTTTATTTCAAATGGCGAATTTCACCTTCAACCTTTTGCAGAAATTACATTTATTTTACGTGTATAAACACCTGGTCAACAGATGTTTGTTTTGTTTTTGAACCAAATATTTTATCGTCAAAATATTATTAGTTTTGTGAAGCAATTTGAATACATCTACTGAGAAAACAGTTTCCTTATTCGTCTAAATTGTATTGTAATGTTTTTCTTATTTATTTAAACAGTTTTTACCGTGGGATAAAATTATACACTCACTATGGACTCACTATGACCGACACTATAATGACTATAATGACACACTATAATAAACTTAATTTATATACACACTACTTAATGTCTATTAATTTATCTACACTCGGTATAATAATTGTCCTAATTTATCTTCAACACTATTTATATTCACTTTCTGTTCACTCACTGTATACTGAAACTGTTTACCGATTCACTGTATACTGAACAACTACTGACTCACTCGAAAATCCACGTATATATATACTCCTTCAAATCTCTAGAACTCGAATCTCTAGAACATTCGCGATAAACCATTGTATGGCCCGGTACATTTCCAGAACAGTCTGGATATTACCTGCAAAAGAACCTTTCTAGAAAGATCGCATTCATCGTTTGCGACAGGACCGGCTTCGGAATTAGTGAGTTCGTAACATTGCCCCCTCCTTAATAGTAAGTTCCTCCTGGAACTCTTGTGTAGCCGGGACTGGATGTTTAAATCGGCAACTGGATCCATTCCTACACTTTCCGGTCATATGGAAATAACAGGGTACTGTCTTCATCGGATACTGATTACGTGGGGAATAGCTGCAGATTAAAATGTGGACATCGGTATCTTCGAAGATCACTTCCACCATATTCCTAATGACTCGCCAATCCAACTGGTTGCTCTCTATCTTAGGCATCGCTAGTTTCTTCACGTTGGATTCCAGCACGTGGTCTCGAAGACTTCGTAGCGCTTCCCACACATTCCGGTAGGTGGATCGATCCTCAAATTCGTCCTTTACGAGATAGAAGATGTGTCGTGAGTTTTGTTTGAGTTTCAGTGTTTTGCCAGGGGTCGGAATCTGTTCTGAAAGTTTTTCTGATTGTTCAAACTTCTTTCGAAAGACGAATGCCAAACCTCGTGCATTTTTAATATTGGCTGGGATGTTGTGTGCCAGTGAATAGTCTTCCGGGAGCGTGAACAAATCTTGTCGTTGCTCTGTAGTAACTCCAAATCTAGCTTTACCGGTACCTCCATATGCGCCCATAAACTCTTCGAAGGCAGGGTCAGGATCTTCCCGGATATGGTTTACTCCTTCTTCTCTGTCATGATCTCCTTCGAATGGTGCTAGTCGATTTTGGTGGACTACTTTCGGTTTTCCATTGGGAATCTCACTTATGCGATAGACGACGTCGTTGATCTTCTTCTTTATTAAGTATGGACCCTCCCAAGATTTTTGTAGTTTTGGAGAAAAGCCCTTTCTCCTCGTCGGGTTGTGTAACCATACTTTGTCCCCTTCTTTGAAACGGCCTTCTGTAGCCGGCGTGTCGTACCGTGGCAACTTGGAGATTCGTTCGAACCAATTCCTTTTTCTCAACTGGATCACGTAGTCTTCTCCCGCTAGATCTTCTCCAGGACGACAACCAAATTCCAGGTCACAAGGAAGCCTCATTTCGCGTCCAAATAGGATTTTCGCAGGCGTTTCCCAAATAGGGAAAGGTACTGGTCCCAATCTCTCTGGTGGCTGGAAACTACTTTGGACAGGTATTTTCCTATGGTCCTGTTCATTCTTTCGACCATTCCGTCTGACTGTGGATGCAACGCCGTTGTCCTGGTCTTCTTAATTCCCATCTTCTCAAAAATTTCCTGGAATACATGGCTTTCGAAATTCCTTCCCTGATCGCTGTGAACTTCAAAGGGCACTCCATATCGGCTAATGAATTCTTTTACCAATACATCCGCGACCGTTGTGGCCTCTTGGTTCGGAATCGCGTAAACTTCTACCCATTTGGTAAAATAATCCATCACGACCAGAATGTATTTACCACCATTTTCTGTCGTCGGAAATGGTCCAGCGATATCTAATGCGATCCTTTCGAATGGGCTTCCAACATTATATTGTTTCATGGGAGCCTTTCTCTTGCGATGTGGTCCATTACTCGTAGCACAATTAGTACACTTCTTACACCAGTCCTTCACATCGTCGGAGCTGTTCATCCACGGACACGCTGAAGGGTTTTCTTCACTCCCAGATGACCTCCTGATGGACTGTCGTGTAATTTCCTCAGTACCTCAGCTACTCTCGATCTATTTGTCGTCTATTTTCGGAACCATCATCGTTTTCAAGGACTCGTTTCAACAGGCCTTCTTCTAGGACAAGGGTCCCACTGAGCCCAATATGCTTTCAGTGTTGCTGAAAATCTTGACACTTCTTGCCAAGTAGGTCGCCGATTTTCTTGCTTCCATTGCCGGATCATCTTTAGGTGTGGATCATTATCTTGATCTTCTCTAATCCTGGTGGGTGACCATTCTTCAGTGCTTACTGTAGTTCTTGAAACTACAACTTCCTCAGATTCCACCTTGTTGCAGTGGGAATAGTCTGATTGGCATGGTCGTCTAGACAGGGAGTCGGCTTTTCGGCGACACACACCAGCTCGTAGGAGTTCTTGGTATTTAATCTTCCTTGGCTTTCGTTCTACCATGCTTTTTACCAAGTTGACTAACTGATCAAATTTATCTTCGTCACCATCTTCTTGAACGGTCCTACCTTTGTTATATTCTGACGCCTTCGTGGCTGCTTCATATTCAAGAGCAGCAGTCAATGCATCGACCAATGTTTTGGGATGGGCTAAACGAAGCGTCCTCTGCATATCAGGGTCACGTAAGCCATCAATAAAGGCCTGGATGCCTAGACATTCCATCATGTTTTCTGGTGCTGATGGATAAGCAAATCGGACTAGTCGGGCAATATCCACTTCATACTCTTGAAGGGTTTCATCACGTCAGAAATATCGTCCTTCATGGTAGAAATCTCATTCTTTATGGTAGAAATCTTCTCGTCCATATTAGCAGATATTGACGAGATTATGGTGGAGGACTCGTCATTGAATAAGAATGTTTCTGGATCCAAGTCTTCACTTTCCAGTGCTATTTTCAGTCTTTCAACTAATTCATTCTTCTTTCCGGACGTTTCCAGCTCGCGATTTTCTAATTCTGCTTTTAGTTCCGTCACTTTCAGGTTACATAGTCTCTTAGCCATTTTTAAGTAATTATTTATTTATATTACCCCACACCTGACACCAATGTAATGTTTTTCTTATTTATTTAAACAGTTTTTACCGTGGGATAAAATTATACACTCACTATGGACTCACTATGACCAACTTACACACTATAATAAACTTAATTTATATACACACTACTTAATGTCTATTAATTTATCTATACTCGGTATAATAATTGTCCTAATTTATCTTCAACACTATTTATATTCACTTTCTGTTCACTCACTGTATACTGAAACTGTTTACCGATTCACTGTATACTGAACAACTACTGACTCACTCGAAAATCCACGTATATATACTCCTTCAAATCTCTAGAACTCGAATCTCTAGAACATTCCCGATAAACCATTGTATGGCCCGGTACATTTCCAGAACAGTCTGGATATTACCTGCGAAAGAACCTTTCTAGAAAGATCGCATTCATCGTTTGCGACAGGACCCGCTTCGGAATTAGTGAGTTCGTAACAGTATTTAGAAAATTTAAAAGGTGCAAAAAAATTGAAAAAATGGTATTTATTGTTTCACTAGTAAGCAACAAGCTCTGAACAGTTCTGAACTCCGAACTTAATTGAGATGCTGGTTGCAAACGAAGTGTGTTGTCAATTTTGTGGTATATTTATCTGGGATGTTTAATGATCGAACATTTACCTCCACTGATCGATCAGATAATTCGTGATTTTGAACTTAAGGAAGGGCGAAATGAAGGAAAGACTGAAAATTCTTACACCTACAAATGCATGCTGCATGTTTTTTATACAGCCAAATTTCCAAATGGTCTTCTCCTATCGATTTAAACATTGTGGGATAGTTAGGATAGTTATCTGTGATGCTTTAAAAAATAACGCCTATCGTTTATTCCATTTTATTTCATCAACTCCAGAAAATAAAGTAACACATTTAAATTGGATTAAACTCTCAAATATTTATTGTTTATTCTAGCAATTTGGTAACCCAAAAAAGGTGTCCAGCAGTGATAAAATGTTAAAAAGGTAATAACCTTCATTGGTTTGTTTTAATTGGTTAATTAGTTTAATTTTCCACGTTACACTGTGTGGTTAACTAGATGATAAAATTTTCTGGGATGCGAGAGTATCGAAAAATCTGAAAAATTATATCAGGAGTCGGAAAATTTAAATTGTCGGAATGTTGATTAATTGAGCACAATTTTTATAGTGTTTAATAGTTTATTTTATTCAAAGAGAGTAGAATTGCATCCCTATACCTATTCTATATTTGTTGAAATTCATTATTTTGCCGTTCTACAGTGAATCTATAATATATTGTATGTTACTACAATACAAAAAATAAATTTAAGAAACTAGCGTTCCTTAATAGTTTGTAATATTTTATTACTACACTAACTAACATACCTACATAATCATCACACTTTGCGTTTGCAAGGCTCTTTAGTACACAGTTCTCCATATAGGAGATTGAGAATTTGTTAATATTGGAGTATTTTGTTGTAGGCTAAGAGTAGACTTCTTATTTCCGATTAGCATGTACATTTTTTTGAATTGGATATATTTTGCTGTTCTTTGTGAAGTTACCCCTCTAGCGGGGCTTGGCATCCAATGTCATACCTGAATTATATATTGCTGTATCAGATACAGATAAATTCACCTTTCATTTGAGAAATTGGTATTAACCGATTTTGCCTCATCCAATTTCATTCGACATTGATTCGTACAATTTTATTAATAGAGATTATCGGTGCTATTCTGCTTGCATATTGCTAAAAACATTGTTGTATAAACAATATTGTTATGGTTATAACATACAGCAATATGGTCAAGAAATTGTGTATTCCGTTTCTGCCTTCATAGCAAGAATGGTTCATAGTTTTGTCAATAGCAATGCTATTGCCAGTAGCTTGAATTGAACTATTGGCAACACTGTATATTGGCATTCAATAAGAAAATAAGACGATCTTATTTGGCTTAAACCCATAATTGTTAGAGTAATCTGAACTCTGGACCGATTTCAGTAATTTATATATGTTCTAGCCAATCAAAATATTATTACTTATAGTGCACTCCTTAAATTTCGAGGAAAATGAAGCATGCCTCATTTGGGCAGAAACATCCAGAAAAATTGCCAATTCATTAAAAGATCACATTACACCTGAAGGTGCTATCACTTATTTGACGGAATTGGAATTTAATAGTTTCCATACAAATTATTTAAATAAATGACCCATTAAAATAAGATTCATTCACAATTCATCAATTGTCAATATTCTCAAATTCCTGAAAAAAAATGGATTTATTCATTTAAATCTTTAGCAATAACAAAAATGAGGTTGCTGAGATATACAATGAGATATACAAGATATCTTTAAAACTGACAGTTAATATATTGCTTAATAATTGATTATATAACTAAAATCTTATATAGGTTGCCAAAACTGTTTCATTCATAATTAAATCCATCATGCTACTCCTAATCACTAACCTGTGTCACGTCGAGAAAATATACAGATCATCCTTTTTTATGTTCTAATTATTTACAAACATATTTGTAATACAAAAGCCAAATTGGCGTTCTGTAATTATTTTTTCATTGTTTATAATTGGTTTTAGTCTTATGAGATATATTTTCTCAAAAAATTTCGCAAGAATTGGTCTGTAGGATACTTCATTTGGTGGTTTAAAGGTTAAGGGATCTTCACCAATTCTGCTTCTTACCATTTTTCGGAAGGCCATAGCCGTTTTTTATATTTGATACCTTCATTTGTGCTACTTTCAGGATAGAGTATTCTATCTACCAAGGTATTGTTTATAATACTAGTCCAATTTATTTACTTGCTTCACTATAAAGTGCCTTTCTCTGAACTTTCGTATCAGTTTTCTTCATTTTATTAACTATATATTTTTGTGATTCTAAATGAGGAAGTTCGAACTCAGAACTGTGGTGGCAAATAGGGATAGGGGTATATTTGAAATCTGTTTTCCAGAAAATTGAAGTGATCAATAGAGATACCTTAAGCTTAGTGATAAATTTAGAAGAGGCAGTTTTAAAACTCTATATATAGTAGGTGAATATTTACTATATAGATATGTTATAAGTGAATAGAAAATTGTTTATTAAATAATATGAATTAGTTTTCTGTGAAAACAAGGAGAGCTGTTTCGACGATCCGGAAGAAGAATAGAAACAAATTTTTCTATGCCAAATTTTGTATAAAAAAACAGATTGGTAGTATTTTTTGTCGCCAAAGATTGTGTTTGACGGTTACATGATAAATGGTCTCAACTATTTCGTGTTTAAGTTGACAAATATTATTTAATAGAGAACCAGAAAACTGAAATGTAGTCGTAATTTGTGACGACCTGGTGATTTGGGATCATGATATGTGTGTACTCTTTTTTAGATTTTTCTTGTACATTTTTAAAATGTGGTTTGAAAAGACACACAATTGAATTTAAATATGGATTTATTCAATGCGTTTTTTAAGTATTGATCAGAACAAAGTGTTAAAGACACTAAAATCAGGTGAAAATCAAGGAAATACCGATAAAAGAGAAATCTGCCAAATTCATGTCATGAATTGGAAATATCTTGTGTACTGAAATTTCATCTTTTTGAAGCACATTATCGGTTAAGTGTATCAAACTATTTTAACTTTGTGTTTATTGAGGAAGATAACAATAATTTTGGCGCGCAACATCAAACAAGACGATTTAAGAAATGATAAATGTCTATCGGAATGTTTTCCCATTATTAGAACATAATCCCTTTTGAATGACGGACAGAAATGTTCAGAAAAGTCGATTAATAATAACGAAATTTATTTTTTAACTCATCTTGTATTTGAAATACGTGCGAATTCACTGATTTTTTTGCAATATAAAATTATCTTATGAGCATATTAGTAACATCTGAACAGTACATATTAATCAAAGATACTGCACAAAAAAGTTGAGACTATAAAAGAGTTGACTAATTTATACATTTTTTTCAAAATCGATTTGCTAAATAAATCTTTTCCCTTTTTTACAGTTTCAGTGAAAAACATTTCATTGTTCAAGTCTATTTGATCCTACAGGAATTTTATGATATTTCGAGTTTGTAAATAAAATAATATGTTTTGTTTAAATTTCAATTCAAATGTTGTAAATCCTAGTCCCATTAAAGAATTTTTAATTATTATTGTTTGGCATATTTATGAACCCCAAGATAGTTCTTCGTGAAAACAAAGAATTGTGATTTCTAGTAATTTTAAATTTAATAAAAGCGTTTATTAGTAAATTATTATTAGCTAAGTATTAAACAAAAATGTATTTATTTTATTTTTTTTCCATTTTTTCATTCAGTCGGACATAATATATAATGATGTGATTTATTTATAAGTAAATTTCATATGAAAAATAAATATGTTTCATTTCACATGGTATATTATTCACACCAAAGCTATTTGAATCAGCCGTGCACGAAAACCGAAGACATTTTCAACACTTCTATTTCTATAAGTGAGAAATTGACAAGAGATTTAAGCATTTCAATTTTCTACAACGAATTTCCACAATTGAAGGAAAAAAATGGTGGAATAATTATTAAATCAAAAGTTTTTATGTTCAAATGACCCACATAATACCAAGAAGACATCAACCATCACAAATTCACAAATTTTTAGTAGCTCTTATGTAGGTCGTCCAATGTTGTGGTCTTCATTAAAATAGCAGGGCCGAACTAATATAAAAAAACGTTAAAATTTTATTAATTCATAACAAAAATAAAATATTAATCAAGGGTATGTTCATAAAAGTTCATCACATTATCTTAGCCACCAAAAATCTTATCTCATCAGATGCAGGGTGTTGGGAAAATGTTTACACATTTTTCACGATTATGTTCAGACTTGTAGGCATGTCTATACGAAGCTGATAAATCATATGAATTGCTTTCACTCTCATAGAGGGCGGTAGTGACATGGTAGAGTTTTAAACATAACATTCCACAAATTTCCAGAGAAGCTCCGAAGTTATGAATTAAACAAGTAATTACAAGAAGAGAATGTAATTGAATTTGGCGAAAACTCATTTAAGTGATGCTCAATTTTGTCTTGCAGCTATTGAATTAACCAAACTGAGTATACCAATGAGTCGGAGCTTCTTCTCCTCTACCAGTCCATATATTCGGATGATGGTGAATCAAACAATCGCGTTACCTTCTATAAGTGCGACAAAGCTCTTCTGATATCTCGAATAATGATATTCGATGAGCCTGCTGAACACAATACCCACTAGTTTGTTACCCTGAGCTCCTGCCCGATCATAAAGTTTATACGAGTGTTTGTATGCATACAGATGACCTCGTCAGTGAAAAGAATATATTTTGAAAAATTGTGACGTTCTAAAAAAAAGGAATTGGTAGATCGTCTGGTAAGAGCTCTTGGATTTGTCTGTAGTGATTAGAATGTATCTGTTATCCCTTTAAGCTTTCTCCAAGTACTTGAAAAAAAAATTGTTCAATTTTGTCAACTGAATCTAAAATACGATTCTCTTTCAGAATGCTTTTTGATGTTCTGGTTCTACCAGAATTTATTATTATTATATTTAAAATTACTCGGGACGAACCCTTTATGATAGTCAAACAAATTCTTCGGCATATTTATCGCCATATTTTTACAAAACATTTCAGAATGTTGGATGGGACTGAATAAATATAGGTTAAAAATAGTTTCGAGGCATTTCGATGACCAAGTTATTTTCTTCAGAAACTGAAGTTAAATTGTAAAGTTTACACTGTAAATACGATAAAAAATGTCCATCATCTTCGATTAGGACTTATCGAGCTAGAAAAATAAAATGGGGGGAGATTGATTTGTATTCATCACAAACGTAGATACTGGGACTGGTGATATTTATAGGAAATCTCGGTGTTATAATAAACGTATGGAAATTTGTTGTTTGTCGACAGGGTGAGATACGATATTAGCCTTTCACAGAAAGACTGATATCTAAAAAAGTATGTGGTAAGTTTGAGCATCCTATATTCATCTATACCTTCATGGTTTTGACCACACCCTAGTCCGCCTCTGTGGAACAAATGAAAACAAGACATCGTCCATCCAACGATTGTACCAAATTGTTACGGTACTGAAAATTAAAATTTCTTGAGTACTAGTTTTCGATTTATACTTCCTCAAGACGGTTCGCTGCTTTTGTCATGCCTTGGTTCACATTATAACATGTAAGAGCATATTAGTTGCTGCAAAAATGAAGTGCTTCGTTCGGTTATTCTGTTTATTGTTTTTGATAATATTTGGAAGCTGTTCTTCGAAATTTATAATGCCTCCCATACCAGATGTGATGTTTCCACCAGTTCCCGATATCGGTTAGTTTATGAGGTATTTTTACAGTTAAAATAAATTTATGGCATACAGGATAGTGTAACAATACTTTCTTACGTTTAGGGTCACGAATAAGTTTAAATGAAACAGACCCAATCAATATAAACACCTTGTATTACTTCTTTATATATAAGTACATTGGAATTAAAACACTACTATCTCATACTATGAATAATTAATTAGTCTTTTCGATAGTTTTGCTGCACACTATATTGAAACAAACAAGTTTTATGAACAAGAAGTAAGGAGAATGTTTTATAAACATAATATTTTTCAGTTATTTCCCCAAACGAAACGTTTGAAGAAGAATCCATGGATCCTGAACTCTCCCCAGGGCTTTTCCAAGGAGACATGGCCCTTACAAATGAATTTTATAATTATTGGAGAGTAGGAATTAAATTTGATAATTTTCCAGATAAATTATGGGGCAATGGGATCGTTCCATATACTATCAGCCCATTATATGGTAAGAATACGTGTCAAACTTTTTTCATTTTTTTCATTATTTTGATAAATGCCAATAATACTTGAAGTTTACTGATGAAAACGTTCGCTTAAAGGCTCATTTGAATTTGAATATTCTTCACTGGAAGAAATGTTTCAATCACAATATTTTTATCCCAAATATTGTTACCCACACTGTATATAGTTGTTATGGAATTTTTCATTCTCGTATTCATTATATTACAATATATTTTCCAGAACCATCCGACCAAGTTACTATATTAAAAGCAATAAAAATAATAAACTTTATGACTTGTATAAAATTTGTTCCATGGAATGGTACAAGCAAAGATTATCTTCTCATCTGGCCTATAAAATACCCAAAAGGCTGTTGGTCCTTTGTGGGACGTTTTGGTAAGTATACAGCGTCGTCGTAACAAGTTTTTATCACCTATACAGTAAATGGTAAATTTACCGTGAATATAGAATAGGGGATTCGTTCTTTGGTGTCAAAAAAATGATTAATTATTATCTTCGGGCTTAGGCAATGGTTTGAAGAATTTTGTAATTTTTTTGCTTGGCAGTTTTTAAAAGCTCCTTCAATTCAGACCGATATTCAGCAGTGGCATTAGATATATTCGAACCCATATTGTCTTATTCCACTTGCAGTTTCGGCTTGTTTGCAGTCAAAGTTTGAATTTGCACAGATTCTTCGTCATTTTCCGCAGTCAGAGCAGGCCACAGTTTTTTCCAGCATGATTCCAATGTGTATGGCTTCAGTTTTCCAATGGTTCTCTTATGTTTTGCTGTCAAATTTCTTCGAGCCTTCCATTACATTTATATCAGGATCACATTCCATTTTATTGAATATTTTGAAGGTTCGTCTAATGTAATAAAGCTTAAGGCCTAGATTATTCTTTGGTTGATACGCTGAAGCAAAGCCGTCGTGTTGAAATTTGGCAGGTCCTTCTTCATTTGAATTTTTCAAGCACGAGGGTTTAACGGTCTATTTCTCTTTTTTATTAGTCGATTTGACGATGCGTTTACAAAGGATATTGGGTTAGATACCTATTGGAATCCTTTTTATTGATACGTATGTACCGATTAGATCCGCGAATAAACCTTTAGCAGAGAAAATAGGAAGGAAGACCAAAAAAAGAGCTTTTACTGTATTTTAATGATTTCAATAGCACTTTCAAAAAATCGTTAAAGCATTCTGTACATTTAGTGTACGTGTACAGTGACTCAAATGTAGGTAGACGGCGACAGGAGAAATAAAATGTATTTTTTTTTATTGGTGAACCATTTTACCTATTTAAAGCACGCCTCGGCGTGTTTAAATCGAACTCTTTTTAGCACGCGCGTGTTTTAAAGTTACCGTGGCAACATCAACAACTCGAGAAACGAAGTCTAAATCTATGGTCTAAATCATGTCTTAATGACAATTTTTCCATCATTGATCTGACAGGAGTAGTTTGTAACGTCAAAGCTTTCATTCGAACAATATTTAACTATGTCAAATTTATAAATTAAAATGGAAAGTGCCGTTGTTATTGTTTGACATATTAATATTTCGATTTTTAAATCTTAGGAAATGGTATTTAAATTAATACTATTGACATTCACAGAACTCAATAACGTTGAACTTCCATCAAAATACAAATTAGTTTATGCTTTTCTCATTCCCATGACAACGCAAGGTATACATCACGAATTCAACCATTTGACCACAAAACAGTCTAACCTTAGGTTAGACTGTTTTGTGCATTTGACATTTAGTTCTCAATTACATTCATGATTTCCATTTCTTGTTGTTGTAGTAGTTATCGACCAGTATTTATAATTTCAAAGTGCACCAATAAAAAAAAATAGCGTAAAGTATTCGTGGATAACTGGTCTTTAAAACACTTGCTCTATTCCGAGCACTCCGGCTTCGCCGTCGTGCTCGAAAAATCGCGCGTGTTTCAAAAGCCTTAATATCCACTTATACTTTAATATACTAATATAAAATACTATTGAATTGAGGTTTTTATATTCACCTTCTTGACTATACTAAATTATAATATATGAAGAAAAGCATTTTTTCAGGAGGTGCTCAAATTCTTAGTTTGCAAGCTCCTGACAGAAGGGGACCAAATTGTCTTGGCACTGAAGGTAGAGCTATCCACGAGCTAATGCATGCTTTGGGAGTATTTCACGAACAATCCAGATGGGACAGGGACAATTTTGTCAAAATTCATACCGATAATATTGTACCACGTGAGAATTTATTGCAATTTTCGTGACAGAGGAAAAAAAGTTTTGTATGTTGTAGGTTTTAAATCAAATTTCGTGAAGCAGAGCTTGGACAACACAACTTACAGCTTCGAATACGATTATGACTCCATTATGCATTACGGAAAGTATTTCTTCACAAAGAAAAAAGGAAAACCTACTATAACTACCAAACAACCGCATCCTAGACCGATAGGACAAAGAAAGTCCATGTCAATAGGAGATTGTCTAAAATTGAATGACTTGTACGGTTGTTTTAAAAATCCATCGAAAAGGAGGAAATACTACAATATTTGTAATTTTTTGGGTGTTTGATATTACATATTTCACCTAATGATTGTATCAAATTGTTTATTAAGTATGTTTTAAGTAGTGAATTCTACTTATTGGCTGTAGCGTAACAAATGAGTGGGACCTTATTTAGTATTGTCAAAAGCATGGACGCTAGTAGATATGTAGGTATATGTTACGGTAAAAGTAGATATTGCGGCAAATGTACACATTTTCCGGTAAATGTACACATTTGCATCCTCATTTGGGTAATGTGCATTCAACTAACATTTACAAATTCAAAGAAGGGAAATGTACATTGAATTCATTGTGACCATGTCGTTTTGGTAAATGTGAGAAAAAGGGAAGGAAATATAATAATTACACTCTCCCTTTCCCTTAAAAGATATCCAATACCTTGTAATGAACATTGATATATTCAAGAAGGGGAAGGGGATATGATCATTGGAATTACCACTCCCCTTGATTAATTTGATATGCGCGTTACAAAGTATTGAATTAATTTATTTGTATTAAAACTCTTCTTAAAACATGAAGGTATAGGATTTCTACGATACTTATCAGAATAAACAGCCAGTGCAATTTGCAGCTAAAGGAGTGGGCAAAACTTCAAGACGTTGTCAGATCAACTGGTAAAATTCCCCAGTTTGTTTTGACGTGTGTTGACATTCGATCATAGTCTAATATTTACAAGTTTTTTTAATGCTTTAAACATCATTGTTTTTTCAAGATTAAAAAGAACAGTTATTTTCATAGCTTATTAAGTATTTAGGCAAATCTGCAGTGTGTAGTTAATAAAATGCCGAAGCAGCTGATCAGAAAATGCCAAGAGATAACAAACATCTTTGTTAAGCTATTTTGAACGAGAATACCGAAATGGGGGCCCGCTTCTCCAGCTAAAGTACTGTTATAAGAGACGTAAGTAATAGTATTCGCTTTTCGTTAAGTGAAGAAAAAAACTACAGCTTGGCAACATCACAATATTTTGTTCTGCAACGTCATCGTCTTTTTATCGTAAATAAACTATAAGAGTATACTCTGGTATACATTTACCAAAACGTGAAGGCAAGAGTACACATTTGCTGGAAAATGTAGATACATAATACATTATATTCAGTTCATATATACCTACATTTTTGGGAAATGTACACATTTTACGGTAAAAGTGAACATTTATGTTTTCAATTGGTAGAAAACACTTCTAGAGCTGACTTCAAGTTTCCCAATAATTATTCAAAGCCCTGACATTCTTGACCAGGAAAGGTGTGTTTATTTCTAAATCAGTTTTTTTGTCTTCATGTAGTTTGCAGCTTTAAATATTTTTATGATGAACAACAAAAGAAAACATATGACTTCAAATTAAAATATTGAAAATTCGACTTTGCAAGACTTAGTAATTTACAGAATGATTCTGGTATATTTTATACAACTTTTAATTTTTAAACGGGTTCCTTTTGGGAATCTTGAAAAATGGTTATGATATGCAGATTTTGATGCTGAATAACATAAAAGCGACAAATTCAAGAGAATCTTCATAGGTTTGAATAGGTTTCGGGAAAAAAGGGACAAGGGGTAGGTGAAAATGAGACATACCAATTTTCAGGGTTTATTGTGTTGTTAGTGGTCTAGGACAATAATTATAAGACGGTCTGGTTGGAAAATGAGACATTTTATATGATTTTTTCATATATTTTTAAATGAGGTAAACACTGAAAATTGATACAAAAAAACATTTTATGTCATACTAGTTCATTATTGTGTTTTTATTGCTAAGTTACCAACCTAATGTCTTACTTTATGCCCGTGCGGACATAAAGAGATAGTTTTTTGTTCACTTATTTAATAACCATGTCGTAAGCTTCTTTAGACTTTTTTGGCAACAGAATTACAGTTGCTTTCTTTGCTTTTTCAATAATTTCGTCAGGAATTCCAAAATCTTCGTTCATTTTGACTTCTAACTTTGACACATATAAAATTTATTGTGATATTATGACATTTACGTTTGTCATCATTCACCTATTAATTCAAATCGGATTTTTTAAAACACTGATTTGTATTGAGATTGGATTGCAATAACGAACTAGTATGACGTAAAAGTTTGTATGTACCGCAGGCATAAATAGATGTTTATGCCCCGAGGGCGACGTCTTACGAAGCCGAGGGCCTCTGGCCCGAGTGTTTGTAAGTCGCCCGAGTGTATACATAAATAACTATTTTGGGTCATTTGTCATTTTTACCACCAACTAATAATTTTAAATAATAAAATACAGTTTTTGGCCACGTTTTGAACGATGTTATTGTTGAATAGCTTGAAATAATTCAGATTTATCAATTAGGTATTTTTTGACAGGGCCCGAATAAACAACTTACCTTCCTTTACTAAGGTAAGCACCATACCTGCTTTAGATCATCGCGTTTGTAGGGTTTTGTCTTTGGAACGTAATTCCTAGGCATCCAGTGTACGTAAACCTAAAAATTGGATAAAAAGTAAATAATAATGTATTATTTTCACCCCAGGATGTGTCTCATATTTACCCAAAAAGTCTTCTTAAATTTGCCCCGGCAAAAGGATACCTAATATAATAATTGATAATTTACCATACTCTATATTTATTGCTATACTAAATTATTAATTCATATACATAATTTCCATTTTTCTTATGACATTTTTCATAAACAATATAAATTTTAGGTTTTTTTCAGAAATTTACGTCTGATAAAGCAGCAAGAAATTCATTTGTTATTTTAGTGACCCTAACAAACCCACCGAATTAGTATTTGAACTTATTATTATGCAAATTTGCAAACACAGATTGTTGTGTGGTCTTTGTGTCACAATAGTAAAACGAAACGTTGACAGAAATGGATACAAGCAGTGAATCGTATCAAGTAAGTTTATATGAGCAAATAATAAATGCATAGGTACTTATACCCATACACTACGGGCAAACACGACAAACTTAACCGAACAGTTAAAATTGCGCGTACAAAATAGCTAGTGTATGGGCCAATCACAACGATGTTAACCAACGTTCTTCATCTTCGACATGACTTGAGATTTTACCCGTACAGGCCAACGTGTTCGAACAAGTCTGCTAGTGTATGTGGTATTCATTCAAATCCGTCGTGAAAGAACATAGTCGTTCTGCAAAATGGCCGATACAAGGATGTGGAATAAAGATTATACTATTGAATTTTTGGATTTATATAAATCGTTGCCAAGTTTATGGAAAATAAAATCTTCAGAATATTCCAGTGTATACAGGGTGAATCACGACCAACGGGATGGAGGTTTATAGCGAAACGATGAAAGTTTTAAGGCTCCGTTATTAGCCACTACGGTAAAATAATGAACCTCAGCTTCCACTGAAAACCACAAGATGGGGAGAGGATATGGTTTTATCCAAAATTTGGATCATATATTCTCGGAACTGGTAATTTAGTTGACCAAATAAGTGGTCAATGGTTGATTACTATTATAATCTTGAATAAATACTTGATCAACCGTGTACCGGACAAATAATCACGTGTCGCTCCCCACTGATCCCCACTTCACATGCCAGTTTGTATCATTCGATACAATACCGAGTGATATGTTTATTGAGATGTTATAGTTTTCGATTTAATTTACCTACATTTCTTATCTGTTAACCAGAGGTAACGAGGCAACGAGGGTGAATTATTATCTGATTTGTTGTTGATACGTTGTGACCCTATTTATTATAAAATTTATATCTCTATTATTTTTCCGTCTTATTTCGATTATTTTTTATACAGTGTGGAAACCACTTATGGAATAAAATTCTTTATGTCATTATTTTAGAAAATTATAAAAAATGCCGAGATACGTCAACTTTTGAATTGAGTTGTGCGTTATGTAAACATAAATGTAAGTGTACAGGGTGATTCACGTAAGTATGCCATAGTCGGTGTTGTTTTTTCAATGAAACACCCTGTATACATATTTGCATATTTTTGAAATCCTTTTAATGAACCGATTTCAACAAACTAAATAATGTATGGTCAATTATGAATTGTTCAGGGTGAAATTTTTATTTTTACAGTTATCAAACACATACATAAAATACCTGATGTATTTGATTTTAATACATTAAAATAAATGCTCAAAATGTTCTCCACCTAGTTGTTGGCAATAGCACAGTCTCCTATAGAACTCCTCAACTTCGTTTAAAGTTTTGAGGTGAAATATTCCGTATTTCTGTAGTTATCCTATCTTTGAGGTCTACAATGCTAGTTGGTTGTGTTGCATATACTTTGTTCTTGAGATAACCCCTCAGGAAAAAATCTAACGGCGTAAGGTCTGGCGATCTAGCTGGCCACTCGATAGTACCTCTTCGTCCAATCCATTTATTGGGGAAGATTTTACTTTTCCAGTATAAACTGTCAACACATCAACAACTGACAGAATAGAAAACAATCCACATTATTTACCGATTTAAAACAATCCACATTATTTACCGATTTTGTCTAATTATTGGCGTTTTTAGGCAATTTTTAGGTATTTATGATAAAATTCATGGGCGTAGCAGGTTTTGTTTAATATACAAATACGTCTAATAATTAGTTAGTTTAGATTTTTGATAAATCCATATTTAGCTAATTTTAAAAAGTACCAATATTTCAAGTGTAATAAATTATTAATTTTAAAATTTCACCCTGTAAAATCCATAATTGACCATACACTATTTAGTTTTTTGGAATCGGTTCATTAAAAAGAAAACACCGACTATGGCATACTTGCGTGAGTCACCCTGTACATTTACATTTATGTTAACATAACGCACAACTCAATTCAAAAGTTGACGAGTCTCGGCATATTTTATAATTTTCTAAAATAATGACTTAAAGAATTTTATTCCATAAGTGGTTTCCACACTGTATATAAATTTTGTATGACGCTTTTTTTTCCTCCGTGTGTACGTCATGTTTGTTTTACGTTTTTAAAACCACAGGTAACTCTATCCTATCCTAAACTGGAACGAAAACAAGAACACTGTTGCCAGCTACTGCCTAAATTATTTACCAGATCTTAGCCTAAATACCAAAAATATTAAAAAACCATGACAAATCCTTTAATTTTACTCAAACCTACAAAAACAAACAACATTCAATTGAATAAATCAATATAAATAAATGAAATCACTTTTAAACATCTAACTTAGCTTAATGTGATTTATTATTATAAAGAGAAGATATAATGCGAGATCTTTGATTGTCTATATGAAAAACGCTTTGAAGTCGTTCGTGTATAACTAATACTTTCGCTATTAAAAGTTAACAAGCCAATATTATTGCATTACACACGTTGTACCAGTGTACATTTAGATTATCGAGAGTACGAAATCTGATACAATTGTACCCGCTCTGGGAACACTGGATTGGAAAATTAGAGTCTCATATCGGAAACTATCCTCTCGATATATACCTATCACTCGAATGATACTGGTTCAGTCAGCTCCCTCTGATGCCAAATCGGTTCAACCAAATAAGACAGAGTTTTTGGCTACCATATTTGAATTACGGCGCTAATTATGCCGCTTTTATTTCATTCAGTTCTTGATAAAATAACAATATTTTCGCTGCATTGTCACACATTTGTCTATAAAATACTGTTATGAAGGATGTATCACCTTTATATCATTTCAATCTTCATTGCCCAAAATTGGGGATATTTGACAACGTCTGTTGAATTTATTACTAACAAGAAACCCATATAAATTATGATGCACACTACCTTAACAGTTTGGCAATCGATATAACACCTTATGTCTCATCTAAAATTATTAATAAAAATTAACTGAATGAAAAACGTAAGCCATGTTTTTACGGTCATATTTTCATTCAATAACGGGCCCTTAAGGTGTTTTTCACTTTAGTAGTTTGTACATTCATATAGGCTACATCTTAAAATTATTTTGAAATATACAGGATGTTCCAATAAAGTGTGGAGTATCAAAGTTATATTTTTTCTTATGGGACACCCTATATTTTATTGCATTTTCTGATTGCCCCTGAAAATTGTAAATTGCACGAAAAGTATAATAACTAGTTATAGGACACCCTCATACCATTCGAAAGAGTACATTTTTTTAAATTTCACCCCGCTACGGTATGCTTGTTTAATTGGTTGTATTAGGAGAACGACATATTCTATTGACATGAAATTTTCAGAATCACATTTTTATTCTTAGTACTTTGTTTTACGACAATTAAAAGTGATTTAAAAATTTTAGTAAACGAGCCCAATGTATCTTCATCTATTCTTTAATAATAACACCAGTCACTTTTTCCAGTTTAAACTAAACTAAACTAGATTCACATGGGAAAATTCGTTTCTTATTAATAATCAATCTCTTCCCCATTTCGAACATTTTCCACGTGATTTCTTTTTCAAAGCAAAAACTAACGACACTGCAATTATGTCCTTGCGATGAATCGTGAAACACACAACTGCAGACGTTCTTTCCCGACAGTGTATGAGTGTTTAAAAGCGGCAATTTTGCACGTACAACTGTTCGGTCAAGTTTGACGTGTTTACCCGTAGTGTAAGGGGCACTTAATCAACATGTTCAAAAACGTGTTAATTCTTGACAAAAAAAATTTTAATAAAAAAGTTCTGACTCGGAATTCTATCTTTATTATTTTCAATTTTATTTAAACGTAACAAAACGTTCTTGGAATTCCTTGTTCATTGTAAACTGAAAAAAATGTTTAAATAATTGTCTTAAAAATGTTTTGCGCCGTCGGAGCTCCAATACTTTGTTTATAATAAGTAATATAAGTTAGCAAAAAATGGAAAATCAGTGATACATTGTAAGCTTGAAAAAATTATTATGAACAAGGCAATGAACTTTTAAACTTCTAACTTCTTAATCTTGTTAAGTATATATAAGTATATTTATAGGAAGGGTTCTACGATGCGAAACATTTTCAAGACAATTATTTAAATATTTCTACTCGAGCTCTTATCACACTAAAATTGATTCTGATCTGATTTCCACTATTGAGCATTTTTTACGTGGCTACTCTTAAAAACATTTTCATATTTGTTGCTAGAGGACCAATACAATTTTGGAATCCTTTTTTAATTATCATGTCAATCGTTATGAATTATTTCTCCATATTTCGTATAGTAACTAAGGTGGGGCACCGGTTATTGTCACCTTAAGGCTCTTAATGTCACGTGTCGAGTTTATTTATTGAATAAAAACTCACGTTTCCTTAATTTTAAGGACTTCGAAGCATAATTTCACACGTTGGTTATCTATCTTTTGAAATCTTCCATTGGATTCATCAGATAATAATTAATTGGATGGATGAATCAATCATCATAAATCAGACATGCGACAGACAGACATTGACATGGTAAAATCAACGCTGCATCACCTTTTGACATAGTGTGCATCAGTTACTGACATGTGTAAATAGTATTTATTGTCCATTAAAGTAGGATATAATACTTAAGTGAGTAATTACTCAATGATCACCCTTCAAGTATAAAATTTTCTATCAAGTATTCTTCCATTTATTCTTCAATGGATGAAAGAATACAACGTCAAGTGGTTGAAGTGGATGTGTGGAATTTGGAAATAGTGCAATGAGGATTATTTCATTTTTTGAACAAAATTCGCTTAGGTGCAATGACATGTGAGAACTTGAAAAAAAAAACAGTCTCATCACAGTTAAAGATGCGCTTCGGACAATCCAAAACCTCCAGATAATTATTTCTTCCCAAGTATTCCCGGATTTCCTTGAACCAGTGGCGAAGTTTTTTTTCTGTAACATCTGCTTAGACTCTTTGTTAAATTCTGCGAACTCCCAGCGATATTTCTGGATGCCTTCTTAGGAAGGCTTTATAGCATTGCCTTCCTGGACGGCCATTTGTGAATGGATTTTTCCTCTGTAGTTTTGACACCAATATCTCCACACTATCAAGGAGTTGGGTTTTAGTTGTTGGAAAACCACATTCAGCAGAATGGAAAATCTATTTTACTAGTTTGTCCTCCTCTTTCTTGGTTAGAACGCTCTCAGGGCCAATTTTTCTTCCAATCGGCGTTTTGCCTTCGTGTTAATAGGTATAGGAGGGTAGTTCTCGGGACTTTATATAAAATACTTGCCCGTTTCGTGGGTATACCCTCATGTATTGCCTTTAGGGCGATTTTCATATCGTTTTCAGAATAATTAAACCTTTTTGCCATTTTTGTGTAGAGGAAAAAAAGACGCATCAGTTAATGACCTAAGAAGTATCAATTATTGACACCCGCGAGAATCACTCGAATATCAACAAAAATATTTTGAATGTGGGGTGTCAATAACTGATCATACCAATATATGCTTCATTCCAAATTCAGTACTGTAAAAATAAGCTGTTCAATGAAATTTCATACACAGTTACGGATTTTTCTCGTAATTGCTTAGTACCATTTATTGACATAGAGATGTCTCTGAGAGAGAGTCTCTGATCCACTGGGGTACCAGATATTGACACTAAAGCCCGGTTGCACCAGCTAAAAAACAGTCCGTTGAATCGGCCGATCAACCGTAAATCGTAGCTTTCGTGTTGCACCACCCAAAAGCTGACCGTTAATCGATTGATTTTACGGATAGAATTAACCGACCGTTTACGGAAAATTACACATTACACAAAAGACCGAGATGTGATCCATACAATTTATTTAACAATAAACAATTTAAAGCAAGATACCGTTTCTGTAAAGAAACAGTAAACCAGCTATGGTAAATTATTGGAGAATATT
>CAJUYG010000217.1:129613-148597 GCA_910591675.1 Galerucella calmariensis | reverse complement strand
TGATAACTCCACTGATTAGACGTGGTTTATTTCAACGTTGCCACACATACATACATATGTACAAAAGCAGAGGTATTATTTAATTTGTGTTTAACTTGGTCTGAGTTCCAATTGAAGGTTGGCGTGCAAGAGGCTATAACCATTTATGCGACTTGCGCGAGAGTTTGCTATTTGATTATATAAGCTCTCTGGGAGACAGTACTTGTAGTACCTTTCTGCCAGAGTGGTTACATAATCAGTAATCGTTGGCATATCTGTCTTTCTGTGAAGCCATATATTGTTTGGAAGTCTGTTGTCGATTAGACCTACACCAGCTGCCATTCTTAGGCATTTATTCTGCACAACTTGCATGCGTTTGAATAAAGCTTTAGTGGTTGAACAGAACACTGGGTAGCCATACGTCATTGTCGGTCGCACCACCTGACTGTAGAGAAGAAGTTTATTCCTCATTGATAGTCGGCTGTTGCGACAGATTAATGGGTATAGCTGAGCCATTGTAGCTTTTGCTTTCTGAACTTGTGATGTTATGTGCAAGTTGTGCAGAGTATTCGGCTGAATAATGTAGCCAAGGTATTTGACGCTTTCTACCGGTGTGATGACGTTATTATCTATATTTAATCTATTGAATAGAAATGTTTTGGCTCTAAATTTGCCCCTCAGAACCATGTACTGCGTTTTCAGGGCATTCAGCATCAGCTTGTTATTGGATAAATAGGGAACGATTTTATTATTGAGATGATTTCCCACTTTTTTCAGGGCAAGCTCTGCTGTACTCGCTGTTTGAACCAGACAGACGTCGTCTGCATATAGTGCTGTCAGTATCGTCTTACTGACAGGGAAATCTGCTGTAAACAGCGAGTACAGAGTCGGAGAAAGTACCGAGCCTTGCGGTACCCCTGCTTCCGTAGTATATGGTCCTGCCTCAGCATTTCCAATTTTCATAAAAAATTTCCTATCTTTTAGATAAGAATTTAAAAGTAATATTAAGTATCTTGGAATGCCTAATTCTATTAATTTAAATATTAATCCCGGGATCCAGACCGAGTCAAAGGCTTTACGGATGTCTAGGGATACCAGAACTGAAGGTTGTTTTTTTCTAAATCCTACTCTAGCGTAATTCAATACTCTGATAAGTTGGGAAAGACATCCGTGGTTGGCCCTAAACCCGTACTGTTCCTCCGGTACAATGCCTAAATCCGTTACTGTTCTCCCCAGTCTACTTAATATTACTTTGTCTATTATTTTCGCCAAGTTACTAAGTAGTGATATCGGCCTGTAATTGTCAATGGAACTCCTACCATGTTGTGTCTTTGGTACCGGAATAACATTCGCCGTTTTGTAGGCTTCTGGGTAATGACCGGTTATTAGAATATAATTAATGATTTTCACCAGCAAAATAATTATTTTCGGCGGCAGGTTTTTGATCAGAATGTTGTCAATCCCGTCTCTTCCCGGTGCTGTCTTAATTTTTAATTGCCCAATAATAGTGTAAATTTCCTTTGCTGATGAAAGTGATTTGGCTGGCAGAGTATGAGTCTCTTGAGCAAATCTCTCTACCTCTCTAATTTTATTTTCGTGCGATACTGTATTCGGCATATTGTTAGTGAAGTTACGCTGGAACTGTTCTCCGAATGCTTGAGCCATTTCCTTTTGATCAGTGATTAGTTGTCCGTCTTTTTCGATTTTTGCTATGCCTTTTTTTTGTTTTTGATTTTCCTCATAGCTTTCCATATGCTGTGATTGTCTGTACCCATGTTTTCTAAGTAATTATTCCACGATCTATTTCTATGTCGTGTGATTTCATTCTGAATTTCTTTCTGCAAGTTGAGCATGTCTTCTTGTAGTTGTTTGTCACGGGTGTGTTGCCATTGTTTTCTTATTTTATTTCTCTGGTTTATTTTGTTTATTGTCTCATGAGGAAGTTTGTCAGTTTTGTTGTGTAGAGTGATTTTTCTTGTGGTCTCGTTTCGTGCTTTTATTATGTTTGTTTCTATATCAGATAAAATTGAGTTTAGGTCGTCTTTATTTTGTATAGTGTCAATGTGTTTTGTACTGTTAGTCAATATTTTTGTATAAAGAGCCCAGTTTGTAGTTTTATAGTCATAATATGTTTTGTTTATCATCATTGTTTTGTGCTGTAGTTTGATTATAAGTTGAATGGGGTCATGATCTGAGGAAAGTTCTTTTAATGTCCTCAGTCTGTTAACTCCGTCTATGTTTTTGCTGATTACAATGTCCAATGTACTCGGAGTTTTCCCTGAGAATGGGAAGTGGGTAGGCTCCAATGTACATAAGACATTGCAATCAGAATTGTCGCAGAAGTTTCGAAGAACAGTTCCATTTGGATTAGGGATGGTGATATTACTATCCCATTCTGGATGCTTGCAATTGAGATCGCCTATTATAATAGCTTTATTAAAATTTCCAATAATATTTTGGAAGTCGTCGTTGTTCAGTTTTGTCGTTGGGGAATTATATACCCCAATTATTGGTAATTTATTGTCTAGAATAATACCTAGATGTTCGATATTTGTGTTTATTTTGTTTAATAATTTGAAATTAAGACCTTTCTTAATTGCAAGAAGGATACCTCCCCCACGAGTGTCCCTGTCCTCCCTGAAATAAAGGTAATTCGCATTTCTTATTCTAATTTTTGTTTTATTATTTAGTAATGTCTCACTAATGAATAAGACATCTGGTTTATACATTTTTAGAAAATGCATTACATCGTGTGTCTTTGACGCAATGCCTCTAATGTTTACATATATGATATTTAAAATGTCTTTAATATGTGAACCTGTGCCTTGCATGACCTTAAATGTGATAACTATCAATAGTTTGAATGAATCTATTATAAATTATAAACTTATCGAGTTTTGTACTTGCCTGGACCATTAGATTGTACAAGTCTGTAACAGCCCTTGTCATCTCATCTAGGTTGATGATTTCGTTGAGTTTAGTGAACATATTGTTCAAGTTGAGCATCTTCGTCATATCGTCTCCTGGGATGGATTGGGTATTCTGTGGTGGGTGGAGGGTGTTGGTCATCTCTGGCCTCTTTTGTTGTGTGGACTTCTTTTGCAGATTTGGGAATTCTTTCTCATTGTTTATTTGAATTTTTCTAGCTACCATTACTTCGTTGTTGTTGTCCTCCCAGGGGTTAAACTTTGGTAAGGGAGCGTCTACGTATTTTTTATTGACCGTTTGTTTGGTGTTCTGCCTCCGTTCTTCCAAATACTGTCTTCTTTTAATGAAGACAGGACATTTGTCCGAATTTGCAGGGTGGTTGCCTTGGCAATTGCAACATTTGGCTGGCTCGGCGGTGTTTTTGGTGCATTCCATCGTTTTGTGTGGCCCAGCACATTTCAGACATCTGGGAGGCCTTCCACAGTTTGTCGTGGCATGTCCCCATTGCTGGCAGACATGACACTGAATTATGGGCTCGATAGATATTTTTAGGTTCTATTTGGTAGTGGTCGTTGAGGTCTTCTTTTATGTCTTCCGGGCTGATGTCGCCTGCCAATCCACGGATAACAAAAGCGTGCGATTTCTCTTCCCTCCTCTCGTATGTATGGAATGGTATTTTTTCTGTTGTTAGCTTTGCTTTTAGCTTATCATGATCTTCGTCCTCTAGGGTGAATACAACAACAGACTTGTTGTTGTATTTTATTTCGAATTCTCCTACACAGTCTTTTTTTAGTAGGTTGACAATGCTCTTATGGTTTGGCATATTTCCATCAATCACGATCGGTGGGCACATTTTCTTAAGAGGTTTATCCTTGGAGTTAGTAGGAATTGATGTGTTTGTCTTTTTCGTGTTTTTATATTCGGTTTTGGTAGTGTTTTTGTTGTGTCCTGTCTCCGGCATTTTCGTTTCTTTTCTGGTTTTCTTAGATTTGGTTCTTTTTCTCTTCTTTTCACTTTGTTTGTTGTGATTTTCCTCTTGGTTAGTTTCAAGTTCATCTTCAGATAGCGATTCGTACTGATTGCTAATCGGAATAGGGGTGGTTTTGGTTGCGTTGTTAGCGAAGACTTGTGCGTAGGAAATGGTTTTTCTCGGGATAACGAACTCCTCTGTTTCCATCATAATGGTAGCTGGTTGTGAGTTATCGATTTCAATTACGTCGAAATTTTCATTTCGGAAATTGCGTGGTTTACTGGTGATTTTCTTACCGCCCGCTGCTAGTTGGTTGTACTGAGAGACGAAGTGGTCCTCCTCATCCCCTCCAGTTTTGTTTAATAACGAAGATGGTCTGAATCTTAATTTCGAGATTGGATTTTCTTTTTCCTTTTCCACCTCGATGCTCCAGTCTGGTGATTTCACGGTTTTATGCACCTCAGCAACCGTTAAATGGTGTACAGAATGTATCTGGATTGCGTCCTCCGACGAAGAACTGTTCTGGTTTTTGATTTCTTTCATACTGTCCATATGTTCATTTGTTGTAAGAGTTATGGAGGGTGAATTTATTTTGCACGTGTTTTCTATACATATGTTTACATTATTTACATTACTATTATCTTCTCTGTGGGTTGGATTTTTCTGTACCGTGTCTTGTGGTGATTGAGTTAAGAGCGACCGTCCGGTGTCCGCCTTGCTTTCTATGTACCTTTTCTCGTGTTTTGGTCGATACAGTTGTTTCAGGTAAGGTTTGAACGTTTGCAGGTATGTTGCTTAGTTCTGAACACTTTTCCCTGGTTTCCATGTACTTTTCTACGGTTTTTTTTTGATTTTTTGAGGAGGCGAATCGTAGATTCTGCATCAGACGATGAAGTCTCCGAATTTGTACTTGCTATATCTTCACTTGTTTTCAAATTTGTATATAATTCACTTATGTCGTCGTTCTGTTGCCTACACTCATTCACAGGACTTTTATCGGAAATTTTAGAGTCAGTTTGGTTTTGATTGTTGCAATCTTTTTTCCTAGATCTTTCCAGTTTTAGTTTTTTCTCTCTTACCCTATCTGTTAATTTTTTATAATGTTCAATATTAATTTCTGGCGAAGTGCATGGAAGGCTTTCCATACAATTCTTAGGTGAAAATTTCGTTGTCGATTCTTCTGTTGTTATTGTGTTGTTAGAATGTTTGTTCACATTCTTTTTAACTGTATTATGCCTATCTCTCGTGGTTAGTTTATTTCTGAGAGACGGCTTTTTTTTCGTGACTTTAAAATAAGGGTGACTTCTCTTATCTTGATTTTTGTATTGTTTCTGTTCACTGTCACATGCACTGTTTTTGCTCCTAATTGTGTATAACTGGTTTAGGTTTTCTGCCTTGAAATGAGTTGGTGAGCACTCTTTAACTGTTTGTATTTTTTTCCTCAGGTTGAGGGTGTATTCCGTAGGTTCGTCTACATCATCGGAAATTCCCGATTTATCGGGATTTATGAACCTAGCTCCACTTATTTTACGGAATATTTTTGGTATTTTAAATGTTTAACTGGTTTAAAAACTTGTATTACTTTTTAACTATCGCAAAAGGTGATTAGTGTTAATTAACGTCCGTTCTCCACGGAGGTTGAAATGATACAATGTTTTCTTATAATAATTGATTAATCATATCTTGGACTTAAGTTTGTTAGGCAACCCAACCCATATGCAACATGTTTATTGACATATTTAACTCAATATAAAATACGTTTAATCAAATAAGCATCTCGGTGAATGTCGTTTTATATCGAGATCCTATACTATATTACGATAAATGGTTTGGAAGAGGTGGTCCAGTTAACCGCCCCCAAGATCTCCAGATTTAAACCCCTGTGATTTTTGTATTTGGGGCTATTTGAAATCATTAGTCTATGCTGTTCCAATAGAAACCCGTAATCAGCTGTGGCAAAAAATTCAAAACGCCTGTGAAGAAATTAAAAATTATGCAGGGACTTTTGTGAAAATTAGACGATCTTTCGATAATAATAAATTTGTATATTGAGACGAAGGGTCGTCCTGTAGAGCATCTGTTGTAAAATTAATTCTCTTATTTCTGTTGGTAATTATCTCTAACTTTGTTTTTCTTTAATGTTGATTGTTGTTTTATATCACCTCCTGGAAGAGTTCTGTCCCCTTTCTCCGACGCAATCTCCATTTCCTCCTCGGTCAGCGGTGACTCCTCCCAAGTAGTTTGGTGATGTGTAGGCTTTCTACACTACCCAAGTCGTCACTTCCCTCTTACTTTCTAGGGAGAATTATATTTCCCTCCTCTACGCCCTTGCTTCTTGGGAGAAGGATCGTGGCGGTGTGCATTTTTGGAATGTTATACCGTCAGTTCTACCTGGTATACCTGGTATATCTGGTATACCTGGTATACCGTCAGTTCTTCTCCCTCCCAGCCTTCCAGCTTTGATACTATCAGGCGAAGCCATTCTGGAGTCTGTGGTGTTTCACAGTCGATTAGAACGACTCCTGGTCTAAAATGTATGCCACATAACTGGAGTTTATGTTTCCATCCAGCATAAATTTCTTCTATTATTGCGTTCTCCAGAAAGGTTTGGTCGTCCGCACTGAGGGTAGTCTCAGGGTACACCCAAGGAAGAACTACTATTTTATCCAGTTTTGCTGCAGCTGCATAGCTGCCAGCTGATAAAGGGATGGCTATTTTGTGCTCATTTTTCTTTTTCACCTGTAATTGGGGTGCTTGGGCTGTCGCCATTTCTCGCTTTCGTTTTTCTCCCTCAGGGGGGATGTTTCAAGAAAGCGAAGATACTATCTTACCACCGCTCCACTAAGTCCACACCATGGTGAATCATCTCTTCCTCCGGGCTTACCCAGTTCAGGAAGGAGGGGAATTTTTTTATTTTTTGTCTAGGATTTAACCAGGAGACTTTCACTATTTGAGGAGGTTGAGGGTATAGGTGCCCCTGCCTTTCTCCTCTCCTGTCTTTCTCTAACTTTCTCAACACGTTGCGGTGCATGCCCGCTTGGTTTCTTTTTTTATTTTCTATGGTTGATCTCACGAATGGCTAGGGAAGCACAATGGCCCCAAGTATCTAGAGCCCGCATAATAGCGATCAAGCTTTCCTCGGCATATGCTGTTCCACCTTGACTTGGGAGGTATTTTATTGTCGTCTCCTTCTGGTTGGACAGCTGTTAAAGGCAAGCCCCCACATCTAGTGAATCTACCTTCCACTAGATACGGTTTATATCAGGCATGTTTGCACAAGCAGTCCACTTTGATACTATAGGCAAGGCTGTGGGAAATTTTCAAAATAATCTTTTTTGGTTTCAAGTTATTCAACCCTACTGAGTATGGCTCCTTCATTCTCCATAACAACTCCATTTCGTTGTTCCTTGAATTAACCCATTTCAAAAATTTTATTGTTCTCCCATGATACGTTAGTTTTGTACATTGCAAGAAGTGCACGTATAAATTCGTTTTTATTAGAAGAATCGTCTAGTTTTTTGAAGCTAGGCTTCTTTTAATAAACCTGAAATGCGAGCTAAGTGGCGTAAGAAGCGTATGCGAAGGCTAAAGCGAAAGCGCAGGAAGATGCGTGCGAGATACGTGGATACCAGCCCATAGGTTTTGCTTCACCAAAAATCAGGCAACCTAGCTGAAAAAGTAGTCACTCCAAAAACAGTACGAAGAACATGGCCGATACTGAGGAGAAATAGTCTATTTATTTAATGCCTATCAAAGTGTGTAGCCGGAGGAGTAGAGTTTTTATCTTTGGAAAATGTTTTAGAGATTAATCGATGATTGGGGATACTATTATGGAGGTCCATTAACATCTTCACAAACAGTTGATTCACCTGACTTGAGCATAATGAAACTAACAATATCCTGTATTTCGAAATTATACACTTTAATTAACCATATCGTCGTTGATTATAATGGTACGTCTACGATGTCATCTGGTAGATTGAACTTTGCATGTAAAGTTCAACGGGATTTGACGGTAGGTCTCCATTTTTATGTTTTTTCAATTTATACTGCGAATCAAGCACTTTTAGGCATTCAGCAAGCATCATCGGAAATTCTTGAAGCATCCATTTGACAATGGAACTCAAAACAAGCCAGGATACCTCTGGGAATATAAAATACATAATTTCCATCCGTATTACAGGTTGAGTTTTGGTTTTAGGAAAGTTGATAGGAAAAATTTCAAGAGCAGTACATACATTTTTGTGTTATTACTTTTTACCAGCACGGCATAATGCATCTTTCAATCTTTTCACTAGGTCCTTCTCTCTATCTTGGGGGCTCTAGTTCCAGGAGTTTATATCTAAAGTGAGTTAGTGCTCCAAATTCGATTATAACGTGTGTGGTTGTCTCTTTCTTTTCCGTGCACAATTGATAAAAATAGGTTCATTCCTAGGTACTCATCGTATACAGTGTTTTCTTAGAGTGCAGTAATCAGTAAGTAGTCCTACCACATTCTTTATTTGACTCCTACCTTTTTTGGGAGGTGGTTGAAATGCATTTACGCACATGTAGTGGAAGCAAATAACCGAAACCATTTGCGACCACTACACAGTGTGAGATTCGCCTTACGGCCGTACCCACTAAGCATTCCACCTTTTCGTCCCATCGCAACTGGATCTGTCTTTGGGACGTTACATCAGTTGCGACAAGGTATCTTCCTTCTTCCTACCTTCTACCTTGATGTATCCTTTCCTCGGACTCTTTGGTTTTCATAATCTTGGTTATTCACTAAGATAGCTACTACTTAAAGTAGCGATTCTTAGGAAATTCTCCGAGCTCAGTTGATTTCCTATAATCTTGTGTAGGTTCTCTCTAGTACATCTTTTACATTCCAGTACCGTGTGGCTTGCGTCGTCCAAATCCCCACAGTATATACACAGGTCATCCTCAGTTTTCCTAATACTTTCCGTGTACGCTCTGTAGGAACCATGTCCCCATAGAAACTGGATCATGTTATAATCTGTTTTCACGTGTTTGCATTTGAACCAAATCCTAACGTCAGGAATTAGTCTTCGTGCCCATCTCCCTTTATAAGCATCCGCCCATTCCACCTGCCACCTGTCTAGGATATCTTCTTTTACCTCCTGTGCGTTTACTACTTGCTCCCCATTGTGTAGTATGGCTCTTTCCAGTGCCTGAAGATGGATCGGAATCACTCTACCAATCTCCTGCACCGCCGTTGTCGATACTGTTCTGTACGCATCAATCACCCTAAGCAGTGTCTTCCTTTGTAGGGAGTTCAACATTTCCCTGTATTTCTTGATATTCAAAACTTTGTACCACGTGGGTGCCCCATACAATATCGTGGAGCGTACTACTCCAAGTAATAGTTTCCTCATCTGAAAGCCCGATACCTTTGTGTTGGGCATAAGCTTGCTGTGGCTCTACTCTGTACCTTAGCCTTCAACAGTTCTATATGTTTTCCAAACTTCATCGTTCCAAACTGTATGCCCAGGTACTTAATGGTATTGTCAGGTACAATGTTTTTACCATTCAAGCAGAATTTTATGAGTTTTTTATCTCTTGGGCCCTTCAACACTATTGCTTCCGTTTTGTTTATCGCTATTTCCAGGTCGTGCTCCTTCATCCATCTTTCTATCCTCATAAGTAGTATTACCTACTCCATTCTCATCAGGTCTTTAGCTTGAACAATCACTACCAAATCATCTGCTTAGGCCAGGCTCCTAGCCTCCTTGCCTATGTCCATATTATAACCCCGTTGTACAGGATGTTCCACAGGGTCGGGCCCAGCATCGAACCCTGAGACACTTCTGCGGTAATGGGTATAGTGCACGTCTTATCAACTATCAGTGATCTTAACTTAAGGTACTCGGCGATCATGTTTATTAAGTATTCACTAATTTGCAGTTCTTGAAGGGCCCTTATAATAGGTGGCCACGTGGCAGTGTTGAAAGCATTTTTAACATCGATGATTATCGGGGACACATACGCAGCTTTTGTATAGGAGAGCGCCCCTTCCGGAAACCAAACTGGAAATCCAAAATGGCATCCTTTTTGGTCAATTCCATTTTCAGTTGTCCCTTAATAATCCTCTCCAACAGTTTGCTCAAGCAGTTCAACACACATATGGAACATATGGAACGATGTTGGAACGCCGACCGGCTTGCCTGGTTTCAGTATGAAAGTCAGCTTCGCACTTTTCTGCTTTATTGGAAATACCTGATTCCGTATTGCGTTATTCATTATACGTAGCATCATTTCCGTCTTTGTACCTACAACCATTTTTATTATTTCTGAAGTTGTCCCATCTGAACCAGCCCCTCTGCAGCTTGCATTAATTCCAGCGCCGTTACTTGTGGCACATCTTATACCGGTTTTGTGAGAAACATGTGCAGCGGTTTATCCGGGAATAGGACTTATTATTTCAAGCGGTATTTCATATGAAATTTGAATTCTTACGTTCTTTACTGCTATCCCATATCCTATATCCCTCTCCCAAAATATACTCGTCCAGTTGGTTTATGGTATCCTCCCACTCGGCTTTTTTGCTCCGCTTGATTAGTTTGCCCAGTGATTTCCTCTTTTCCCTACATATCCCCTCCAATTCCAATCCTTTCAATCCAGTTTTCCTATTTCTTCGTTCTTCGTTAAGGTATTCCTTTCTGCCCATTCCAATTTCGTCACTCCTCTAGTACGGGTACATATACACCTCCGCACCCTTTTTTCTGGTACATTTATTTATGACCGTTTTTAACTGTTTGCATAATGTTGTCATGTCCCAGGTGTCCTTTTCTCTCATATCCTTTATGCCCTCTTTAACTTTCTCCATAATACATCTAGTTTGCATATGTACATTTTTTCGCCATCCTTTCTTACCGCAAAGTGAATATTGTAATGTTTTTCTTATTTATTTGAACTGTTTTTACCGTGGGGTAAAATTATACGCTCACTATGGCTAATTACTATTGATTTATTGAAGAAACACTACAATAAACTCAATTTATTTACACACTACTTAATGTCTACTAATTTACCTACACTCAGTATAATAATTGTACTAATTTATCTATTTACATTCATTATCTGTTCACACCCTGTATACTGAAACTGTTTACCGATTCACTGTATACTGAACAACTCCCCGACTCACTCGAAGACCCGCGTGTATAATATAATCCTCCGCAACTCTAGACCTTTCTTGAATTCACCGCCTTTTACGCTGCGAGAACAGTCTCGAACATTACCTGTTAAAGAACCTTTCTAGAAAGGTCGCATTCATAGTTTGCGACATGACCGGCTTCTAAATCACTGAGTACGTAACAGTGCCCCCTCCTTAAAAGTAAGTTCCTCCTGTGTTGCAGCAAGCATTCCTGCACTTTCCGGTCGTATGGAAATAACACGGTACTGTCTTCATCGGATACTGATAACGTGGGGAATAGCTGCAGATTAGAATGTGGACATCGGTATCTTCGAAGATCACTTCCACCATATTCCTAATGACTCGCCAATCCAACTGGTTGCTCTCTATCTTGGGCATCGCTAGTTTCTTCACGTTGGATTCCAGCACGTGGTCTCGAAGACTTCATAGCGCTTCCCACACATTCCGGTAGGTGGATCCATCTTGAAATTCGTTCTTTGTTACCAGATAGAAGATATATGTGTCGTGAATTGTGTTTGAGTCTCAGTGTTTTGCCAGGGGTTGGAATCTGTTCAGAAAGTTTTTCTGATTGTCCAAACTTCTTTCGAAAGACGAATGCCAAGTCTCGTGCATTTTTGATATTGGCTGGGATGTTGTGTGCCAGTGAATAGTCTTCCGGGAGCGTGAACAAATCTTGTCGTTGCTCTGTAGTAACTCCAAATCTAGCTTCACCGGTACCTTCATATGCGCCCATAATTTCTTCGAAGACAGGGTCAGGATCTTTCCGGATATGGTTCACTCTTCTTCTTTGTCATGGTCTCCTTCGAATGGCGCTAGTCGATTTTGGTGGACTACTTTCGGTTTTCCATTAGGGATCTCACTTATGCGATAGATGACGTCGTTGATCTTCTTCTTGATTAAGTATGGTCCCTCCCAAGATTTTTGTAGTTTTGGAGAAAAGCCTTTTCTCCTCGTTGGGTTGTGTAACCATACTCTGTCCCCTTCTCTGAAACTGCCTACTGTAGCCTGCGTGTCGTACCGTTTTTTCATTCTGTCGCTGGCAACTTGGAGATTCGTTCGAACCCATTCGTGTACATCGTCCATCTTTTTTCTTAACTGGATCACGTTGTCTTCGCCCGCTAGATCTCCTCCAGGACGACAACCAAATTCCAGGTCACAAGGAAGCCTCATTTCGCGTCCAAATAGGACTTTCGCAGGTGTTTCACCTGTGGACTCATTGATGGCAAATCGATAAGCCAATGCAAATAGGGAAAGGTACTGTTCCCAATCTCTCTGGTGGCTGGAAACTACTTTGGACAGGTATTTTCCTATGGTCGTGTTCATTCTTCCGAGCATTTCGTCTGACTATGGATGCAATGCCGTTGTCCTGCTCTTCTTCATTGCCAGCTTATCACAAATTTCCTAGAATACATGGCTTTCGTAATTCCCTGATCGCTGTGAACTTCCAAGGGCACTGATCCAGCGATATCTAATGCAATCCTTTCGAATAAGCTTCCAACATTATATTGTTTCATGGGAGCCTTTCTCTTGCGATGGGGTCCATTACTCGTAGCACAATTCGTACACTTCTTACACCAGTCCTTCACATCGTCGGAGCTGTTTATCCAATAAAACCTTTCACGGACTCGCTGAAGGGTTTTCTTCACTCCCAGATGACCTCATGATGGACTGTTGTGTAACTTCTCCAGCACCTCAGCTACTTTCGATTTCGGGATAACTATTTTTCGTCTATTTTCGGAACCATCATCGTTTTCAAGGACTCGTTTCAACAGGCCTTCTTTCAGGACAAGGGAGTCCCACTGAGCCCAAAATGCCTTCAGTGTTGGTGAAAATCTTGACACTTCTCGCCAGGTAGGTCGCCGATTTTCTTGCTTCCATTGCCGGATCATCTTTAGGTGTGGATCATTTTCTTGATCTTCTCTAATACTGGTGGGTGACCATTCTTCAGTGCCTACTGTGGTTCTTGAAACTACAGCTCGTCACAATTCCAGCATCTAATCTTCCTCAGCTTTAGGTCGTGACTATATCGCATGTCCAACCTCTTCTTCAGCTGCTCGAAGTCATCCGTTTTTTCAAGAGGTATCGTCTGAAGCACATCTAAGGCATCTCCCCGGAGCGCGATGGTCAAGTTCACTGCCTTCATCCTGTCTGACCAATTATTTGCCCTAGCGGCTGCTTTAAACTGTTTAACATAGTTGGTCCACGACATCTTTCCGTCGAACGTTGGTGCCTTGACTCGGGCAAAACTGCCAATATCTTCTATCTTGGGGAGTGTTTCTGGCTTGCAGGGTTTTATTTGCTCGATCTTTTATTCTTCTGCTAGCATGTCTTGTGTTCTGGATTCAACTCCTGGATTAGGGACGAAATGTTATGTTCTTATGACTTTATTTCCGACAGCGGTAATGTCATTTTTTATTGACAAAATATCGGCAGAAATATCGTCTTTCATAGTAGAAATCTTCTCGTCCATATTAGCAGAAATATTATTTTCATAGTAGAAATCTTCTCATCCATATTAGCAGAAATATCATTCTTCAAAGTAGATATTGACGAGAATATGGTGGAGGACTCGTCATTGAATAAGAATGTTTTTGGATCCAAGTCTTCACTTTCCAGTGCTATTTTCAGTCTTTCAACTAATTCACCCTTCTTCCCGGACGTTTCCAGCTCACGATGTTCTAATCCTGCCTTTAGTTCCGTCACTTTCAGGTCACAAAGTCTTTTAGCCATTTTTAAGTAATTATTTATTCATATTACCCCACACCTGACACCAATGTAATGTTTTTCTTATTTATTTAAACTGTTTTTACCGTGGGATAAAATTATACGCTCACTATGGCTACTCACTATTGATTTATTGAAGAAACACTTATTCACTACAATAAACTTAATTTATATACACACTACTTAATGTCTACTACTACTCCTCCAAAATATTCCAGTTTTCTATATTTTTGGCAGCTGCCAGGCTGGAACTTGTGATGTAAATGTGCAAAACACTGGCATTTCTAACGAAAGTTATCCATTATTTAAGACTACATAATTCATTGTCTCTAACCACTCGCTCGGGTACTCCCCCTCCTATCGGCCTTTGCCGCCCCCACTGTCGCGCTTTGGCATTGATATTACCCATCATCACTTCTTTATTGCCTCCATCTTTACAAGCTCCCATGACATCATCTACAATATTTCTTAACTTTTGGAATGACACATTTGGGGATCACAAAATCCATCAGGCGTACTATTACATACCCTTTCCCCTTTCAACTTCTACGTCTGCGTTGTGGTCGTGTATCCAACTGTTTCCCATGGCTATCTTCTTGTTCGGTTCTGATACGAAAACCAAGTCAACGTCCTTTTCCATAGCTATTTTTGCAGCAATATCGTGTGTCCTCCTAGCCCTGCCCAAGTTTAGCTGAAGCACTTTTAAAGCCATTCTAGATACTGGTGTCATCCCCGCCTCCACCACAACACCCGTTTTTCTACTTGGGCTCTGCTCTGCCCTCTTATTTCCTCTGGGTGTGCCTTTCGGTGTACTTGTGCTCTCGGCTAATGCAAGCTTGGAAGCGATACATTTTCCAGCTCCAACTCGGTGCCCAATTCCTTACACAATGGGCAGTACTCCTCTTCACTATTGCACTCTGCCACTACATGGCCCTTCTCCCCACATCTAAGACAAGAATCTCGCCCATCCTCCCCTTTACATACACTTGCCTCGTGATCGTATCCCAAGCAACTAAAGCATCTTTGTACCTCTTGCCACTCCCTCATCCTGCAAGGGGCAAGTCCAATTCTCACTCTTGCTACTCACTTAGCGCTAATTGTCAGTTCTCTATCTATGGCCACTAGAGGCTCCAAGAGCATTTTGTCCCTGGTGGTTCTTATTGTTTGGAAGCCCTCAATGCTACTCTCAAGCGTCCTGGTGAGGTCACCTACGCAATCGTCTTTTTTTTCCTGGTTTTTCCCAAACCGCTATTTTTACTTTATTCAGAAGGTCAGCGTATGTCGCAAATCTCTGCCTTCCTCTGTCGTACGCCTTATTCCCTCTTTTCCCATATGACTATGTAGTTTCACCATAGTCCCCGACTTGTGGAACATGTACTCCACCAGCTTCCTATGAACATTTGCTTTTTTCGGTGGTCCATGTAATGCCACTTCCGGCCATCCCTCTTCTATAAAAGAGGCTTTGAATGCTTTAAGGGTTTCTATCCTCTTCCTAACGGTGTCCTCGGAGATCAGTTTGAATATTCTACGCTCAATCGTTTCGATCCTCCCCTCCTTATCTTTCTTCTTATACATGACACTCAGTAGCCTCACTGGTCCTCCCATTTCCTTAGCTTCCGGGTGTCTTTACATCATCTGTGTACATATCTTTTCATAATCCTCCCAGAAAGCGATATCGTTTTTAACATTAAAGATACCCTCAGCACGATGCCTTACACCTTAGTAATGGGGATTTTTTATCGAGCTTTACTCCTCTAAGCTTTTTTCACGGTTGCCTCCGGACACTGTAGCTACCGTTGCTTCGATCACTCAACATAGCTGCCATCCCCCATGCTGTTGGATTTTTTATCGTTTACTCCTCTATTCCATTTGGTCCGCGAGTGATTATTTGGGTTCTCATGCTGGATCCATACTCATCACCTATCCCGAGGGTTGGTCGGTCGTGAGGCCCTTACAACTCGTGGAGCACGAGTCCCTTGACAGACCCCGCCCCCTGGAGACACCCGAGTCATTAGGACGCGCCACGTCAGGTGGAAAGCCCCCTTCCCGGAAACTCCCGAGGCACGGATTTGACTCCTATTTGGGCTCAGTTTTTCGTTAGTCAGCGACTCCAAAGAAGAGAGTTTTCTGTTTTTCTGCTTATGCACGTGACTCCAGTACGTATGTTTTGTTGCAGTCCCCCTCTTTACTGCAGTTTTTAATAAACTGAGTACTTGTTTGAAAACCTTTCTTCACTATAGTTACCTTATCCTGAGAGTTTTAATGGGTATTTGGATTTAATCTGGGAGCGGATTCTTGACTGAAGCAGTGAAGCATTGCGAGAGCAATGTTGGAATAAGCAAGAAATATGAAGACGAAATGTGTGTTCTCTCGAGAAGCACAGTCAAGAATCCACTCCGGATGCTTCTCCTGAGATACGTATGTGATGTACCTGGTATCGCATCTGGATTCCAGTTCCTGTTCCTTCTTCAGTTTTGGTTGCGTCATTCTAGTTTAGGTTCCGTCGCTTCAATACTCTGGGGATTCTCGCCTCCACCTATGCTGTGGTAGAGCTGCTTCTAGTCCTAATAAAGGACTATTACAGAGTTCGCGTATTTGTTCAATTTTGATTGTTTTATCATAGCTTTGGTGTTCGTGAATCGGTGGATACTGTACCTATAATATTTTTTGTTGAATAGGAATCTTTGAAAAGCATCATAGACGCACCATTTCTATTTCAAGCTGTATGTATAGGAACTGGAAAACTATGTAGATTAAACACAAATCATAATTATGAGAGCTACTTACCAGAATGCAAATTGTTAGATTATATCATCGAGTCGAATTGGACCATTGATTTGAAAGACTATTTCAGAAAAAGCAGAACGTTACCACAAAGAAATTTAGACAAAGGTGAGATAAAATGAAAAAAATGATAAAAGGTAAAATTAAATTATTACTTACTTGTTCCATACCGGTTTTTTTCCCCTCGATAAACCTCTTTTACTTTCTAGATATAGTTTGGCCTGTTCCGTCAGATTTCTTTCCTCTTGATGTCTTTGATAAAGATTACGACAGAATTACTGAATTACCAAAACTAGTAAAAATTAAAATTGAAGAAAATAATTTCAAGGATAATATATAAGAGAAAGATTGCAACAGAAGTGGATTGAGTAAATAGACGATTCTATAAATATTATTTGCTAAATACTATATTACACGAATGATGATTCTGATTCAATTAAATTTCTGCTAAATGTGACACTTTAAATATTAAATAATAGAATAGTTGTTTTTATTACACCTATATTGTATACCTACATCCCTGTATATTATTTTTTTTCGGTCTCTACAATAAATTTTGTTGCTACTACTTTTTGTAAAATGCTCTATACCAAAAATGTTTACCATTCCAGATATTGATTTTTATAAAGTTCGACTCAGTTTTTAAGATTCCCAGGCTCCCCTATCCCTATGTTAACGTTTTGTAGCATTTTGATGGTAAGCCAAGTCAAAATATTACAAGAGTGAGACAAATCCCGGGAAGAAGCGAAAACACTAACAGATTATAGAAATGCGTGGAATAATTTTATAATGTATTAAACAGAATGCAATGTAAACCCGACACCTTTAGGTATAGTTTTATATCTAAGAAACTGACCTGACCTGAGATGGGATAATGACATGCAATAAAGCCACAAAAGTATTAGCCGTGACAAGGTCGTATTTAGTTTGTTGGCGATTGATAAATTATTATATGAAAACTCTAGGGGACTAAATATACTCTATTTGTCATTTTTTTCATCAGGTATAGTGCGGCTCTGCACGGTAAATCCGAAAAGTTTTATGGTTTTGTAGCATCTCAAGCCCAAGTAAAATGAAGTCAGCTTCTTAGATATTGAAAAAAAACTATACCAATGTATGAGATTATCTTTCTAATAACCCAATAATACAGAAATAGTCTATGAAAAGACTTTTATGTTTAAAGAAAATTTATAATGATGACAACTATAAGCGTTTTCGATTATTTACTTTTGGCTGCTAGTAGCAGCTCGTAGTGACTGAATTCCGTTCGTTTATTACTGGGCGTGACGCCTAGTCTTACCTTCCCCTTGCCCCTCAAGCACATATCGAAAAGTATGAGCTTCAAGCCACGACATTAAATATTTGACGTTTGTCCGGTTTGACGTTTATTTAAAGGTTAAGATTGTACCGATTAGGATTTAATACGATTTAAACCTTACTAAAAATATCTAAATATGCAAAATTTTATTATCAAAAACATTATAATTGAAAACTGTTCTTTTAACAACACAGGAAATTCATTGGCACTGGCACATGTCAGGTGGTTTTGAGGATCCTAAAAAATCGTGTTCGATTTGCTCAAAAGTCGTGACGACTGAGGCGTCACGCACAACTGCTTGAAGCCCAAATAAACGAAGGCAACATATAAGTATCAAGAACGGTAAGAGCTGTTTACCGGTCGACAGCAATGTTTGGAGCAATTTTGCTGGAGACCGGTATTAACCTTACCGTTCGAAACGGTTATACCATTTTTTGCGTGATCGTATTGAAATATTCGAATTTCGAATGAAATAATTTAAATTTCTTCGAAATGAACGAAATGTCAAAAGTGACATTTATACTTCTCGATCAGTTCAAAATATAATTTGCATTTTGGTGAAATTGTTCTCATTTATTACTTTTTATATTGTTCTGTTCGATTCTGTTCATTAAAAAATATCAATCTCCTTATTTTTTTTTTCTTTTGTGTAACGAATGAAGTAATATATTATTTAGGACCACTTAAATGTATGTAGGGCTAAGACGTAGTTTACTTACCGACGTCTGAACGGTAAGTAAATCACTTACCGACGTGCTAGACTTAGAAACCAGTAAACACAACCTACCGACCTGACAACCGATGCTGTAAATAAACAAAAAAGATCGATCGCGCAAAAAAAATTATATTTGACAAGTATCTTTATTATTTATTATCAACAAGTAAGTATACTAGTAAACTTTGAATGAAAATCTATAAAATGATAATATATCAACACTTTCCATCATTAAGGAACGGTTTTACAAGAGAGATTTATACTAGGTATAGTTATTATGGGAATAAAGTTATACCAGAATTTATACCTAGAATAAAACTAGTTGGTTTTACGATGCTTTTTTACTGCTTACTTCAAGAATTGCTATACCGGTGTAAAAAAACATCGTAAAACCAATTAGTTTT